>JAHBCN010015547.1:0-20838 GCA_019359885.1 Listronotus oregonensis
TTTAATATTACAAAAAATTTTTTTTAGTTATTAATATGGCAAAAATGGAAAGATAATGAATTTTTAAGTTTTGATAAAAAAAAAAAATTTTTAAAAAAATAAAGTAAGTTTTTTCTATCTAAAAGAAAGAAAATTATTGGGATTATTTTAGGATGATCTGATAAAGGGGTCTCAAACAGGGCCCCCAAGGGGGCCCCCCCCCGGGCCCCCGGGGACGTTTTTGTCTGGCCCGGGAGAAAAAATTTTTAAAACTCCTTTTAGAGAAAAAATAATTTTTATAGCAAATTAAATTTAACTGAAGTATTCTAATTTTATGTTGAATAATTATTAATATGTTCACATTGATATGGTCATCAACCCCCGCTAACTCATAACATTCTTGTAGGCTTATTGTTATTGTTTTTGTGATAAGTTGGATAAAGAAACACAAATTTAATGAGTAAAGACATGTATAATATGCAGAAAATTTAACTTCAGTATATAATAACTAACAAATTATTGAAATTAACCCAACTAACATTTTATACATTTTAAAAAATTTAAAAATAAAAACAAAACAAAAAAACTAATGAGATTTATGTAATTGAGTTTTTCCACTGACAATAGTTTGTGTTGGGGAAAAAAATTTTTTACTTGTACCAATTTTTAAAAAAGTTTAAGATGCTCATCAGTTAATTTCGATCTGTAAACACTTTTTGTGTACTTCATTTTGGAAAGGGTTTTCTCTCCAAAAAAGTAGTACCAAAAAAAAAAACAGACCACGAGCAAATTTTGCAAATTACCCAAATTTTGTCAGTGGAAGATTCTTATAAAATTCCCCCAAAGATAGTTTTGATATTTGTTCTTAATTTATCCCGCATTGAAATTTTAAACCTTTCCATTTAAAATTCCTTGGTGGGTTTCAATGTCAGTATCAAAAGGACAAAAAAACTTAATTTGATTCGCAAGGGGAAACAAAGTCCGAGAAACAGTATCAAAATTTATCTTCAAAGCACTCAAACTTTCGATTGCAAAACGATAGGAAACTCATCTCAGTAGTGTGGCTGAATATTTAAAGTTTTAAAATGTAAAAAACATTTTTTCCAGTTGTGATTGAAACAGCCCCATTTTTTTCCCCTTAATGATTTCATATTATTTTTAAAAATCAAAGGGGGGGGTTTTTTCCCCTGCAATCCCAAATTCAGTTCGTTCACTTTTTTTGTCAAATCAACATGAATGCTAACTTCCACAGCCATGCGTTTTTTTTAATTCATAAGAGGGCGATGCTTTTCATTAAAAAAAATTTCGTTTGCTCGAAAGTTAAAAAAAGCGCTGTTTTCCCCTAAGCCAGGGGCGGTTTTTGATAGGTAAGTCAGTTTCCCCCTTTTCAAAAAAGTCGGAATTGTCGGTGATTCACCCCAAAAGATCTGATAAAATTAACAGTTGATATGACGGGTTTTCCCGGGGCTCAGACACCCCCAAAAATTTTTTCGCACAAAGACTGTTGATGAATTATACAAAAAAAGACTGGGGGTTTTTTGAACCACCGTTTTTTACAGCCTTTGACACAAGAGCGCCCCTTTTTTTCTTTCCCACTCATTTTTTTGCCTCCATCAGTTGTAATACATTTCAAGTTTTTCCATCGAAGCTTCTTTTGATTAATGGCCATTTCAACTCCTTTAAAAATATCTGTACCGAGTTGTGCCATGAATACTATCTATAAAAGAAGTTTTTGTGCACTTCATAGCTTTTATCCTCCTCGAATATAAATCAACACCTGAGCAGTATCTGACACATCCGTTGACTCACCCAAAAGGGCCAAAAAAAAACCACTCAAAATGTCCATTTTTTTCACAACAAAAGGATATATTTTCAGCGATGTTTTCTACCCTTCGAGCCACAGTGTTTGCTGACATACTGACAGTTTTTAATAAAAATTTTTTTTTTCAGGGCACATTTCTTCGGCTACTGCAATTATGCATTCTTTGATCATTTCTCCATCGGTGAATGGTTTTTTTCAAGAGCCCACGAAAGCTGGCACGAGTCGCAGCCTCTTGTTCAGTTTTGAGTTTTTTAAAAAAGAAAATTTCTGCGATTTCAATCCGCGCTGCTAAATTTAAATTTTTTTCCCAAAAATTCCTGTATATTTTGAGTAATTTTAAAAAGTTTTGTTTCATAATGACATTTAATGTTATATTCTTTGAGAACGGCTACGCTTTCGAAAAAAACATAGCGCCTTGTTGCTGGACTCAATTACGAAATACTGAATGTTCCACTGATCTTTGAATTTTCTGCATGCCCTTTTTTTGCTTCTTTTCCATACTACTAATTCCCCACAAAAGCGAATTCAAATCAAAATCTGTTATAAAGATGTTTCTTAAACACGCACAAACATTTTAAGGAGGTATGCAATATTTTATTTAACAACAGGGCATGGCACTGACTTTGGTTTAAACCCTTTTTTTTATTCCAATTACTGCCATCTAGGGGGAAAATGGAAGCACCAGAATTTTTCGAACCAACGAGATTATTCGTACCCCTATTAGCGCCATCTGTTTAGAATCCCTTTTTTTTGCTTGTGTCCAAGATTGTGTCACGTTACTCCTCTGGCTCGTACTCTACGACTAATCCCCGAAATTAAAAGATAATGACAGGAAAAAAATAATATGCAGTTTCCTTTTTTTTGGGCTTTTTGTCCGATTTGCAGCCTTTTTTTTAAAAAATTTTATTTTTTTATTTTTTTTTATCAATATTTCACTTCTTACCACCCCAAAAATGATAATATGGTTTTGGCCCTCAACTTACTGGAGTAATCAGTATGGCCCTAAGGCTGGAAAGTTTGGAGACCCCCGCTCTAGATGAAAAAAATTTTAAAATTTTAAATTTTTAAAAAATCGATTTAAAATGGTGGATTCGGCCTTAAAAAGATCTTGAAATAAAAAAAAAAAAATATACAGGGTGGGCACCCGATATAAAAATTAAAAAACCGGTCATTTTCGATGATATCGAAAGTAGAAAAACTAGTCATATATGCATAAAATTGACGTTTTTATAGAATAACAGCTCTACCAAGTTTTGTTACTATCAAAAAAGGGGTTTTAAAAAAATGGAAACCCCAAAAAAACCTGGGGGGCCCCCGGGGTAAAACAGTGTGGTCCGTTAAATTTACAACAAAGGGTAATTTTTTTTATTTGTAATTTATCGGAGAACTTTATATTTTTATAAAAGTTAGTGCATGATGCAAAACTATATAACACAAAAATAAGTTTTATTAAAAATCGAAAAAATACAGGGTAAGTCAAAAAATTTAAAACAGTTTAAAGTTAAATTCTCAAAAAAATGTAATAAGTAAACAAAAGTTATTTAAAATTAATATTTATGTTTAAATACTAAGTTGTGGCTTACTATTCAATTTTCTTTTTTTTTTGAAAATTTTAAATTCCCCCCTGCATGTTACATATTTTTAATATGCTAATGTCATATATGTTCTAAAGTAGCTACATTCTACAACCAAATCATTTTTAACCTTTTTTTAAAAAAAAAAAAACCTGTATAAAAAAAATTTAACTGGATTTTTTTTTTTTTTTGCTAACCGCTAGGTGCAGGTTTGTTGCAACGAAAATTTAAAAAAAAACTCCTAAATTTTGCAAGTAACTTTTCAGCAGGGCAAATCTTTAAATAATAATAATATTTATATATAAAAGCCTTTTTTTGTATACTTTTTTTTTTCAAATTTGTATTAAAGTGTAGAATAGTTGTTTACCCCCTTTACAATTTTTTTTATAAGAATTTAAAACAAATATTTGTGAAATGGGATTTTTTTAAACAGACATTATTATAAGTAAAAAATTTCCCTTTTTTAAAAAAAGATTTTTTAAAAAAATTTGTCTTGTCAAATATCATCACAACAAAAAAAAAATGAATACGAGGTCATGAACTGGTATTTAACCATAACTTTTTTTTTCTAACATAACATTTTGTTATACTTTTTGAAATAAGGGTAATTTACTCTTAAGCAAAAAAAAAATGAACTAAAATTTTAAATATATTTGTTTTAATAAAATGTTAAATAAAGATATACAAAATTGTTAAAATACCAATCCCATTCTATGAAAGGCCAAATCCATACATTGATCACTTTAAGATCCAACTTCCAAAAATAATGTCTAATCAAACCCTAAACATTCCACCATGGTGCATACAAAACCCCGAATGCAATACATCCCTAACCATATTTTCCAAGTCTATAACATCTTCAGAAATAATCATGGGCAATTTTAAGAAGCTCTTATCAACAAGCTATGAAAAAATTCCTATAATTTACACAGACGTCTCTAAATCCAAAGATGGTGTTGGAGCTGCAGCTCCAACTCAAACATTTTACTATAAATTGCACGACCTGTACTCAATATCCTCAGGAGAATTATATGCGATCCAACAAGCACTAGAGTATATCAAAAGGCAAGATATAATGAAATATACTATAGCAACTATATCCTAGACACCCACTTCTACATAAAAAAAAAAACTCTAAAAAACCTTTAGAGTCCCAAAAATGTGTTAACTTCATATGGATACCATCACGCATGGGTTTTTAAAAGGGGAATTTTTAAAAAAGCAGATACAGCAAAAAAAGGGGTTTTTTTTTAGGAAAAAAAAGCAACAATGTTTCAGTACCAAGTAATGATGTTAGAATTTTTTTCAAATTTAATATACAGATCGTGTGGCAGAATCATTGGTAAAAACAGCATACTAATTTTAAAAAAATTTAAAATTTAAAACCCCACATCAAACCTTGGAATAACAACCCCCCAACCAAAAAAATCAAGTAATACTTACAAGATTACGAATAGGACATACGGAAATTTAGCCATGAATATTTCCTTAAGAAAATTGATCCACCTGTTTATGCAAAGTTTGCAAATTAACTAACCGTAAGGCACATATTTGAGAAATGCCCGGGGAAATTTGCACAACTGCGAAACAAACAAAACCCTTTTAAACATGGAGTCGCAGAATCTTTAGGTGAAAATGCTACCATTGCGAATATAAGATTTCTAATCGAGATAAATTTAATAAATCATGTTTTAGTAATAAGTATTAAGCTATTGAACTATTTAATTATTATTCAGTATTGTTAACAAATCATTGTACCTACTGCTGAGGCATCTAATAACCCTCGTAGTTGATAGGGTCAAAAAAAATTTAAAAAAAAAATTTTTAAATCTATGTAAAAATCGCTATTTTAAATTTTATATTTAATAAGTTTTTTTTTCCATCCAGTGAGTAAGTATATAGACTCTTATATAAATAATAATAACTTTTAATGAAAAGTACTTATTAACTACGTACACAGTACGAATCTTTTTAAATTAAATAATAAAAAAATAAATATGTTAATAAAATTAAAAAAAAAATCTTAATAAATGGGGAAATATGATTGCTATGCTACAAATGCCGTTTATTTTTTGCCTTATAATCAGTTATCATTTCCGGGAAATCAGCTTGATTTTTCCCAAAAATTTTTTTGCTTAAATTAAGGCGAAAAACTTAATTAAAAAAGGAAAAAAATTTATAATATAATCAAGCCTTCATTTCGCACTTAAGGGTCTTTAAAGTTTATATAAAATTATTAGTACGGTATCTGAATTGGAAGTGACCTTCACCCATCTGCTCACCGGAAAAAAATGTTATTAATTAAATATAGAAAAATAAACAAATGTTTTAAAAATGGGTTGCCTAACAAGCTATGGTAAAGGGGCTGGGTTTAAATTTAAAAAAAAAAAAAATTATACACCCTGTATAATGTCAATTTTTATTTTTTTATTTTAAAAAACAGTACCTACTGATAAACGACAAAAAATTTTTTTTTTTAGTTTAATAAATAAAAATTTTAATAATTTCTTAAATTTTTAAAATTTTAAAAATTTCCCCAAAGGGTTAATTTATAAAAAAAAAATTTAACATTAGTTCTGTCATGCAGAATATAAACTTATAAATTAAAATTATACGTGTGTTTTAAAAATTATTTAAATTAGTTTCTTTTTTTAATTACAACGTTACCATAATTTTTTTTGGCAACCCATTTGCAACACATTTTTTTTTTACATGCTATATTTAATAAACAATAATTTTCATCCCATTGGCAGATGGGTGAAGGTCGTACTTCATTAGAATCCCATTATTTTGGGGGATTTTTAAAAAAAAATACTTCGGTAAAAAAAAATTTTTCCATACCAATTCCCATATTATGAGGGATATTAAAAAAATAAAAAAAAGCGATAGATATTTTCCAATAGAAGAACAATGATGGTAATCAATTTCAAGTGACGTAAGAAAAATGTAGGAGTCGTTAAATACATTGGTGGTTAAAAAAAGTTTTGAAACTTTACCCCATTTCATTTCAAAAAAAATATCTCGAAATTTTAAGGATACGTTTACAGTTAGGGGTAAAAAACGTATTGTTTTTAAAAAATTTTTGATTTTAGGGGGTAAGTTGACTGCTGTAAATTATTATTAGATAGATAATGGTTTTAATAGCTAAAAAGGGCCCAAAAAGAATACGTAGTCTTGGCAAATATGCAAATTTTTTGGTAAATTTTTGGAGTTTTAGCAGAATAACAAGCAATTTTATAATAAAAAAATAAAGTTATATTTAAAATTGGGTAGGGATAAATACCAAAAAAACATAGAAAATGCAACACCGAGTAGAACGCCTGTAGTTTTGAGCAAACTTTTACAATTTTTACGTCTACTAATAAAAAGAAGGTGTTTAAAAAATTTTAATTTTAAATTTCGCAAAATAGCTAAGATACCCCCCCTTAATTTTAATATTACCTCAAATAAACACTAATCGTAACCTGCTGCCGTAAGCAATGGCACCCCATACCATAACACCAACAGTGCGAAAATATGCCGCTCAATGGAAAATTGGACTTTTTGTCTTTCAATACGTCTCCTCCTTATTTTTTCACGACCATCATGTGTGCCCAAACAGATTCTGGATTTATCGCTGAACACGACTGAGTTCCATTCCATATTTCATTCAAGTACCTCCATTCGTTGCCCACGATGCTGTGGGGTAAAAAGGGGAGTAGTAGAATTTCACTAAAAAAATTTTTATTTTATTAGAAAAAAAATTCAAAACAAATTAATTTTTTTAAAATTGGTCTCGTATCTCTTACAGTTCTCGAGTAAAAAAATAATTTTATTTTTTTCGTAAAAAAAAACTTATCATTTTGTTGTTTAAATAAACGACTATTTTTCGTGATTGGATGGCAATCACATTTATTTTCTTCCAAGTCAACTGAAGTGTCAAATTTTCCCCCCGGTTATTTTTTAATTCAAGTGAAATTTTAATTTAAAATTTTAATAATTTTTTTTTAGAGCTGATTTTTTCCCAAAGAAAAAAAGGCCCCAAAAAATTTATTTTATGTACGGTTTGACGAATGGTAATACACTGGAGGCAAGGCGTTTGTATACAGAACGTTTTCCTAATAGACGAATACCATGTTCAAAAACATTTGCAAAAAATTTTTTCTAAGATTAGAGGGAACAGGTAGTTTTGCAAAAAAAAAAGTTGGCGGGGGACAATTTACAGTAAGAACCCCCCCAAATTGAGGAAGACGTTTTTAATATGGTGGAAGAATCTCTAGGCTTAAGTACGAGAAAAAACGAAAAAAACCCCCTAAATGTAAGCCACAAAACAGTATGGAGTATCTTAAACGACTAAACTCTTTATCCTTATCACATACAAAAATTCAAAACTTTTTAAAAATTTTTTAAATAGAGTTTTTTTTGGGCTGGTTTAGGAAAAATCTTTAAGATTTTTAAAATTTTTTGGGCTCTTAAAAATTTTTCCCCCCGTCACCAGATAGATTTTCAGTTAATGTGTGGGCAGGAACCTTAGTTGGACCGCATTTTTTTTCCCCCACGGGTTACTGCTGAAGCCCCACTAAAATTTTCTTTTGAAAAATTGCCAGGACTCATGGAGAAAGTACCTTAAAGAGCAAGACCTTTAATGTGGTTTATGCGGTGCCTCTCCTCACTTTGCAGCAATTGTTAGAAATTATTTGGATTTCAATATCCTGATCGTTGGATAGGGGGGCAATATCCTTAACCCTTGGATAGGGGGAGGTGGACCCACCCATGGCCACCGCCGGACCTTAATGTTAGACTTTTTTTTTTCTGGGGTCACCCCAAAAAACTTGTCTATACTACCCCTAATGAAACTGTAGAAGAACTTGAACTGAGGGGGGATTAACGGTTTTAATACGATTCGCGCCAGTCCCCCATTTTTGGGGGCGCCTAAGAGACAATGTAGCACGTCGAGTAGATGGGTGTTTACTAGCTCATGGAGGGGGAATTTCAGCAATTTGTTTGACTTTACATTTGGGTTTATTATTTAGAGCTTATAGGCATTATCATTTTTTTTTTAAAAACCCGTGACGTAAAAAAATAAAATTAATTTTTTTCCGAGAACTCTTTTAAAAAATCAGAAAAATGCAAGAAACTTAATTTATTAAAAAATTTTTTTTTTTGGGAACATAGGAATTTTTTTGGGGGTTTTAAAAATCGTTTATTTATTTTTTAGAAATTTAGTGGTCGACCCGGGTCTCCGCCAATAAACTAATTGAAAAGTTCAACATGATGTCAAAATAAAAAAATTCAAGCCCCTTAGTTTGTGTAATAAATATTATCCTATTTTTTTCCATTTTAATAATCAATAAAAAAAAAAATGGAGAAACATTTACACCCTGTATTTTCAAAACGCAGCGACATTCGAAAAAAATTTATACTACGTTTTGGTCTTAAAATTATGTGAGGATTCACCCCCTTTTAAATTTTTTTTTGGGGAAAAAAAAACACCCTGTATATTGTCAGTAAAAAGGCTTATAAACGGGGAATGCCCCTTTTTTTCAAACGCCGTATAACAGTAAACTAAGTCTCAAAAAATTATATGAACGCAGATAAAGGTGACGTTGCGAACGGAAACATTTATGTAACAAGTTTTTTTTGTCCCGGGGTTTTAATTGTTATTTCCTAGTCAGTTGGTCCCAAAAAAATAGAAAACAGTTTTGTCCCAAGATAACTTTGTTTTTGTGACCAGGCCCCTTTTTTAAAAATACGTTATCCCTTATTTTTTTGTATGAAATGTTCAATAAAGCATCCCAAATTTAAAAAAATGCTTTTGAAAACTATTTTACAAACATTGGTTAAACCCAGAGCAGTACACCAAAGAGAGTTGTGATTTATTCACTCTTCATCAGCGAAAATGGGCTCTGCTTCTGCCACGACGGACCGGCTGTTCGGGGGAAACGGGATTTAACCCAAAAAGTGGCGCCTCTTCATTGACAGCTCATGCAAAAGTCTAAAGCCGTGTTGCTTCACAATGGAACAAGTATCCGTCTCTTCCTCTGGGCATTAGTATTTTAAAAAGAACTACAACAATGTCGAAATTGCTGAACCAAAGATGAGCAATATGGTGGGAATGATCGGGTTTTCAAAAAAGTGACATTCTTAATGGGCCCAAGGGGTTCCTTTTCCCTTTCTTTGCCTTGGGCAGCGGAAACGAAGTAACCCAGAAAGGTGAATGGCCACAAGAACTGAATTGTGGGAAGAAAAACAAAAGGGGGGGCCCCGGTGGCCCCCCGGGTACTGATGCCACCCTCCCATCAAATTTTATAAAAATTGTCAAAGCTCTCAAAAAATTCTTCAGCGTTCAAGTCCACAAACTTTTTCCCCCAAGCTCTCTGAGGCAAAGTTACAGGTATCTTCGTTGGACCACAAAAAGAAAATCTTCGAGGGGGAACCCAAAAAGCTCACTCGTGTTGAAAAAGTGTTGGATGAGTTTTATGTCAGGGGAAGGGTTCCCAGAAATACAAAGCCCAAACTACGTGGAGCTGGTCAAAGTCGGTGGAGAACTGGAAAAGGGCGGGAGCCTAAAAATTATATTCTGGATGCACATCTTAAAATTAAGGGGTGGGGCATTTTCAGAGGGCAAGGCGAGGCTTCCATCAGGATAAAGGATTTGAGGGGCGATTCAAGGACAATACAATGAGAACATGAGGAGATTACTTTGGGGATTGATTAGAGAAAGTGACTCGCAGTATAAACGCAAATGTGAAAAACCACCCACTTCTGATTTACTTTTATGTTTTTGGTATTCTGAAGTTTTAATAATATCTAGTTTTGATTTATATGTGCTGTTCTGTATGATTTCCTCTGTAGTAAAAGACTCAAACACGTTTTTCATAAAATTTTGTATTTTAATGAATCTCATTGTCCTGGTCACAAAAGCAAAGTTTCCGAGAATATCATGGTTTCCATATTTTAAAACATAAAATAGGAAATAACAATTCATCCCCGATTTAAAAATTTTTTTTTTTGTTACATAGTGTTATTTAAAGGGTTAAAATTTTTCTTTAACCCAAGTAGCATTTAGGAAAAAGGGTTTTGGAAATTTCCAAAATTAATCCATTAAACATAATGTATTTAGAGTCCCCTTTTGTCAAAAATATTTTATGCACGTTTGCCCCAACAGTGTTGCCGATGTAATGAATAATTATTATTTAAAATTGCTACTTGGGACGAAAGTATTGCAGGCATAAGGAAAGGTAACTGGCAAAAGGTTATCGTCCATGTTATAAAATTATTACAAGGAATATCGAACTTAAATTCTCGCATCAAAGTTTTAGTAAACCTATTATTATCACGCCTGTTCCGGAAAATACTTATAGTGTCAAATTCTGATCAAACCTTAAATAATTTTTATTCGAGACCAAATAATTACCTGGTTCTATTCTTAATAGTCTTATTTTAACGCTAATTACTATTCTAATTTAATAATTATAAAGATTTTATTTAAAAAAAACCTGTGTTTGCCACTGAAACACATTTACACTACTTGGCGCACCCTAAAACTAAACATGAGTCATTGGCTTTTTTGTCTTCTTATAGTAAACGAATATTTTTTTAATAAGGAAAAAAAAGTTTTTTTTTTAACGCCCTTTTTTTTTTTTTTCATATTAAATATAAAACAAAATGATATTGCCTTTTTCTACTATCCAGAAGAGTGACAATTTTATTTTTTTTTGTTGCCAAGTATTCCCAAAATTTATGGATCTTATTTTTATTTAAAAAACCCATTTTTTTTTCAAAATTATTTTTTTGCTTTTAAATGGAATATAAATTTTTAGCAAAAAACAACAATGCAAATAATTTAAACTTAATACCATATACTCATGCGTTTTTTTTGTCACTAAAAATTTGGGTAAAATATTAAGGCAAATACACCACGAAAAATATTTTAGTCTTTAAAATAATAAATCTATTAAAAAAAAATTTTTATTTTTGAGTGGAAATACATCATTTATGAAACAATTAAATAATTTATTATTTTTTAAATAGTTTTAAACAACTTCTTTTGTCCAATATTTCTTTTACTTAAGGCTCGCTTTCCTCGAACGCGTGACGGAGACGGGACGGGTATCGCCGACGTTGCCGCTATTTAAAATATAAACATGTGCTTTCCTGGCGCGCTGCGCGACGACGGCGGGGCGCAATTGTTTTGGCGCCGGGGTATCCCCCACTAGTCGGTCGACAGGCATCTTCGACGGAACGCGGGGGGAAGAAAAAAAATCAAAATGTCTAGTTTTACGGATGAGCAAAATGAGTTGCTAATTGATTTAGTGAGGCAGTATCCGGTGTTATATAATTTAAAAAACAAAAATTATTTCAATAACACAATTAAAAGGGAAAAAGCTTGGAAAGCAATTATGAACCCCGAAACCTGGTAAGTAAAAAATCGTCGTAGAAAACTCGTTTCGATTCATTTTTCACGTTTTCATTCAGTTTCATCTGTCCGTGTCTCTGGGTGTGTATGTATGTGTGTGATCAAATCTTGCAACTGAATTTTAAAATACAGTGCTGGCCATTCGAAGTGCATAACGTAATTTTTTGGGGTATTTTTGAGATTCGATATTTGAAAAACGGTAAAACAAATTGAAATACGGTTTTCGATGTTAGTTTACTCAATGTGTGTAGATTATACTCTTGGCTGCTGGATCGTGATGTATAACGGAAAAAGGTTTGTACAGGGTGTAATCTAAAAAAAAACCCTGCAAAATAAAAAGATAAAGATAAAAAGTACGGCAAGATTAAATTTTGTAGCCTTTTAAGGCGGCCGTTTTTGAAATATCGAACCTTAAAAATACCCCAAAAAAATACGTTATGCACTTCGAATGGCCAGCACTTTAGTTATCCCTAATTGGACTGAAATTTTTCATTTTGGTTTGAGTGACAACACAAAATTATCGAGTTTTTGAGCTGGTACATCCTATATTTTGATATACCTACTACTTGTTACAGTTGCTGAATGCAAAACAAGATGGAAAACTATCAGAGATTCCTACAGAAAGCAAACAAAAAAACTGGGATCTGGATCAGCAGCAAATAATAGATCAAAATACAGTAGTGAGAAATTGCAATTTTTAGACTGTGTTGCATTCCAAAGAGGGTACGTTGAAGTAATAATTAAACTAAAAAAAAACATGATAATTTTAAAACAATATTACAAAACAATTGAACTAACTTATACCACTTTTCTTCTTTGCAGATCAAAGACTAATATAACTTTCGTGCCTCAAACACAATCTCAAGTGTCTGAAACACAATCAAAAGCGCCTGAAATAAAATTTCAGGTGTCGGAAACACAATCACAAGTGCCTGAGACACAATCACCAGTATTTCAAAATGAGTTCACCCAAAATACCCCAGAAGTTGAAGCAGAACTTACTGACAATCTTAACATAAGCTGCGAAAATGTAGATGTACAAACAATTAATTCTTCAGATGTCGAGACTACCTCAGAGTTCAGTAGTGTAAGCCAACTAGGAACTAAAAGAAAAAGAAATGACTTGTTAGCGGAAGAAATAAAAAAAAGTCGCATTCAAAGGGAAGACTTGATAAATAAATTCGTAGGCAAAAAGGAACGTGATCCCGTCGACATATTTTTCGAAGGTGTTGCTGCTACAGTAAAAACATTCCCCCCTGAGTTAATAATTGAAACAAAGGTTTCTATAACAAACCTTATTTCTGAATTTGAACTTCGCGCATTATCTTTGAAAAGACGTACAGAAGAGAAGTATACAAACGTGGAAGGCGATGTATATCTAAATTTATAAAATGTTTCGGGGGTGTTATTATAATACTTTAATTTTGTTTTTTTCTAAAATAAAGTTTTCTATTTTATTACCTTAGTTGTACCTACCAGTACAAAAATAAAAGTTTAGTTAAAAACAAATGTATTTTATTTATTGTTTATTATAAAAAACATTTATATAACATATGAGTCATGATAAAGTAGGTACCCATAAAATTTAATTTGTTTTTGACACGTGATGTAATTGCCAAGTCAGTCTTCCTTGTGCGCTACAAAAATGAGTCTTGAAAGTGTCGCGTATACGAAATGCCTCAAAAGTAGCATTTCCACCCATTCGTTCCAAGGGAAGCATGTTTTCAGTTGGTAGGATTATGGCATCGCTAGGAGCTGTATTTTCCTCACCTGGATATGGTATCTTTTCTTGCCGTAACAAATTATGAATAATACATGCAGCGGTTATTAGATTGTCTGCAGTACCAGGAGAAATTGAAATTGGTGTGAAAAATACTCTAAAGTATTGGCATAAAATGCCAAAGCAATTCTCACTTGTTCTTCTGGCACGACTATGTCGGTAATTGTAAATTGCCTTTTCTGTATCTGTATTTGATTGTTCTTTTGGATAAGGTCGCATCATATGTGACGCTAATTTAAACGCCTCGTCGCCAACTATAACATGCGGCAAAGAAATACCCTGTTGTCCAATTTGTTTTGGGGGAGGAAATGGGAAAAGCCCTGAGTTTATCCATTTCCCCATATAAGATGCTGCAAAAAGTCCAGCATCTCCTTCTTTACCGTAGCCTCCAACATCTATTGCCAAAAAACGATAATCAGGGTCCACTAAAGCTAGCAAAACTATTGAAAAATATCCTTTATAATTAAAATGTAATGAGCCAGTTTTACTAGGACAAGTTACTCTGATGTGTTTTCCATCTATGGAAGCTACACAATTTGGAAAATTCCACTTTTTACGGTATTTCGCCTCACTATCTCGTAGTATAGCTTCTGTAGGTTGTGGAATAGCCACCTGTAAAAGACGCTTAGATATAGCTTCTAATACATTTTTCACAATGTGACTAATCCAACTGTTGGAAATTCTAAACCCAAATGCCAATGATCGAAAGCTTTCTCCAGTAGCCATATACCTGCAAATAATGTACGTTGGTTGAAATAAAAATTATTAAAGTTAATATCCATCCTTACCTTAGCGTTAAGCACAGTTTCTCTTCAACTGAAATCGGATTTTTAACACGATTGTACGGCGTTTTCGAAATATCGTCTTTTATATAGGATAAGATATGATAAAAAAGTTTTCGAGATACTCGAAAAAATTCTCGAAATTTGTCTTCGTCTTCGAACAAATATTTCTTAATTAGCACTCTATAATACCCTTCTTCTGCCCGTCGCTTAAACATTTCGTGTTCACTTTCTCGTTTTGATGATATCTCAGCAATAAGAAGCTCTTCATCAATCTCGTCTATTAAAATAAAAAATATAAATCTTCGCAATCCATTTTCACACACGTGTTGCCGAACCTGGCGCCTTACTACTACTCGACAGTGTCTAGGAAAGCACTATACAGCTCAGCGCTATACGACAGGTCACGCGATGATTGCGCCACGCTTGCGCTCCGTCTCCGTCACGCGTTCGAGGAAAGCGAGCCTTTAGTTAAAAAAACATATAGCTTATCGACGGCTCAAAATTATAGTCATGAAGTGACCTGCTTTTTAATTCCTTCTTTGAGAATGACGGATACTTCTTATTATAGTTTTCATCCTTGTATAGAGTTTTCTATTTATATGGTGCTGGTTCAGACAATCGATATGCCTTTTTTTTAAATAAAAACATACCCATATTTACATTTTTTTTAGACTAAGCTCACTTCACTACTTAGTAATATTAACATATTTAAATTAAGGATTATTAGTACGTTAAACAACTAACTTTAATGATCGTCATTTAAAGTAAAAACACTTGATATCCTATACAGGGTCTTCATTAATGTCCGTAAACCACGTAACCAAAAATTTTGCGGTTTGCCTATTCAGAGGTTGCACAAAATTTAATAAAATATCTCTCGAAATTTTAATTGGCGCCGTGCATTTTTAAATCAATTTTTAAATGTCAAAAAAATTTGCTTTTTAAAGGTTAGAAAATTTACCATTTATTATTTTTTCAAGTAATTGTAATTTGAACCAAGTTATTTATTTATTCTATTTATTTATTCTGGTTATAAGGGGTACAAACAGGTAAACACCCACTGGAGTATCCACAAAATTAAATATAAATATTACAATATGAAATATAAGTAACTATAATATAAAAGATGTGAAAAGTTATTTACCAATTAAAGCAAACTTAAAATTAATTAAATTAAAGATACACTTAATTCAAATATACAAGCAAGCAACAATAAATATAACGTGCAAAAAATTTAAATTATCAAATCATCAACAACCACAAAAGACACATTAGGAAAGTTAAAGTAAAGCTACTGTTCTTAATTATTTTTTGAAATATTTTTTATCCGTGTTAATGACATTGAAAAGAAATCAACTTTGTTACAAAGACAATTGCTGTGTCTTACTACTCGGCAAAGAGGAGAATTCTGAGCCGAATATGTTCGCCTAAATGGCAGATTAAACAATTCGTTTGTTCTCAGAGGCCTCTGAGGGACATTAATGTAAATCTGTTCGAGAATTTCTGGACTTTGTATTATGTTATTAAAAATCTTAAATAAAAATAGCACATCAGAGATGGTTCTTCTATCCGTCAGAGACATAAGACGAAAATGACTCCAGAACACAGAAATATCGTTGTTTGGAATTAAAAATGCCTGTTTGAACGAAAGATATTTTAAAAATCTATTCTGGATTCGTTCCAAACGATCAATGTACGTTATTTGATGTGGACTCCAAACAACACTGGCAAAGTTTAATTTACTTAGAACAAAACAGTTGTACAAACAAATAATTGGTTTAGCATCCTTAAAATGTTTACATTTTCTTGTAACTAACCAACATTTTCGAAGCAGAATTAACAACAGATTCAACATGTAAATAAAAAAGCAATTTAGAGTCGGAGACAACTCCTAAGTCTCTTATATTGAAACTTTTTTAAGGAAGTATTCCTATTCGGTATTCGTGCATTATTTGGTCCTGTTTACGGGAGAACGTAATGGAGGTGCACTTAGACAGATTAAGATATAGGCTATTCTTATCACAATAGTCTTTCAAGCGATTTAAGTCACTCTGAAGCTTTTCACAGTCTTCAAGGCTGCCGATACTGTAAAAAATTTTTAAATCGTCCGCATAGAGCAGAAAGTCGGCATAATAAAAACAAGATTTAATGTTATTTAAATAGATAATAAAAAATAAAGGTCTCAGATGTGACCCTTGGGGTACACCGGACGTGGATATAAATGATTTAGACTTAAAGCCCTGAAGAGAAACATATTGCGACCGGTCTCTAATATATGACGCCACCCATCTAAGAAGGCTACCACCCACACCGATTTCGGCCAACCGGCTCAGAAGAATGTTGGGACTTATTTTATTTTATCGAATGCTTTGCTAAAATCGGTGTATACAGCATCCACCTGAACTCTGCAGTCCATGTGGTTGTGCAGATATTCGTTAAACATGAACAAATTAGTCTCCAAGGAGCGACCACGAAAAAAGCCATGTTGATGCAATATAATTGCATTTTTTGCTAGGGTAAAAAAATACTTATAAATTAATTTTTCGAAAACTTTCGGTATTATTGAAATTTTGCTTATAGGACGATAATTTGTGACATCATTCTTCTGGCCCCCCTTAAAAATGGGCACAACCATGGCAGACTTCCACCTCTCCGGAAACACACCAAACAAAGCGACGTTAAAAAGAAGCGTTAGTGGCCACTAAGAGAAACGGCGCATTTCTTGATGAAACTAGATGGAAAATTATCCGGTCCGGAACCCTTACTAGGATCGAGTTCCTCGGAGTACCTCTTGTACTTCCTTGTTCCGGAGGACAATGCTCTGTAAGTCTAGATTGTTTAAATTTTGAGGAAGCGAATCAAAATCAAACTGATACCTCTCCGGCACGAAAACACTCTCGAAATATGCACCAAACAAATCGCTGATATCAGAACCACCCCGAGCAATCTTGTCTCCCCAGTGCATCTGCTGGGAATGCTACTCACACTTGCTTCTTAATAGAGGCATAGTTCAAAATCTCCTGGGGTTTCTAATTAAATCGTTTTCTTCTATGTGGTATATCTATTAAAATCTCGATTAATCAGAGCCTTACACCGTGATCTTAAAGTTTTAAATAAATTTAAATCATTAACATTCCCATATTTACGCCATTTTTTATGGATTTTGTTTTTTCCTTAACGGTCCTTATTGTTGCATGCGAGTAAAAGGTAGGAAAATATTTATTCTTTGAATAAGTTGGTACATTATGTTGTATAATATTGTCGATTTTATTATAAAATACATCCAAACTACGATCCAAACATTTATTTAAAAACATTGAGCTCCAATCATTATTCGAAATCTCCTCATTGATAATTTCATAATTTGCTCTTTTAAAGTTAAGATATGTAGCACGATTAAATTTCAAGGGTTTATGCAAGGTAATATCAAAAAGAAACTCAATACATGGGTGAAGTATATCCTCCGGTACATGAGGACTCGAACAATGACTAATCTCTAAAATTTTAAATTTATTACACAGAATTAGGTCGAGTAACCTATAATTGTGATTAAGAATATTATTAAATTGTAACAAATTTTGAAATGAAAAGGTATCCAACAATAATGAGTATTTAGGTTCAACATTAAATGGTGCCAGATAACCACTATTATCCACCCGCACCCATTGCGTGGAAGAAGCATTAAAATCGCCACAAATTAAGAGTATATGATTATCTTTAACAGGTAAACCACTTAACCTAGATGAAAAACTTACATAAGCACCGTTATCATTGGGAGGGAGATAAACACAGCAAACAAACAATATTTTATTGTCCAACTTTACACTAATCCATAAATCTTCGGCACCACTCCGATATTCTGGCACCAAACCAGCACTAAACCTATTCTTTACTGCGATAAGTACCCCTCCGCCTTCAGATTTTGCACCAGGTATTGTTTCACGGTCTCGGCGAAAAATGGTGTATTGATTTAAATCAGCCAATTCATGATCAAAAATGGTACCTCTTAGCAGGATTCGGTAACACAAAGAATATCGGGTTATTTGCATAAAGATTTTGCTTAAAGTCTTCTAGTTTTGTTCTTAGGCCCCGGGCATTTTGATATATGACATTGAGAGCCATCAGGGCATAATACAAAATTGGTAGTTGCTAAAAATGATAAACATCGCGCTAAATGGCATTGAGATCCTCTGCCTTAGAAACGTGAATTATTCTTGTATCCTCGGACTTTCTAACTAGCACATTACCGTTCTGAACCCACACAAATTTAAAGTTTGTATTTTTAGCTTGTTCTCGTGCTTGTTTTAATAGTCGGCAAAGTCAGTTCAAGTAATTTTGTTTGTGGGGGTAAGTGCTCATTTACAAAGAATTTGTTAGAAATTCCATCGATCTTTAAGCCCTGTGCATTTCCTAAATCCTTTCTAGCAAGTTTAGCAGCGGATAGAAACCCATCCCGATGGAGCTTAGATAAAAATTGTATTATTATATTTTTTGGTTTATTTTCTACTTGTGTGGGGACTCTAAAGACGTTGTCGATCATGGTAGTTTCTAACTTAAACTTTAACCCTTCAGCAACCCTGGCGACAATTGAAACTAAATTCTCGCTGGGTTTTTCTGGAATATCAGCCTTTATGGATAATTTTTATAACAGCCTTTTTGGATAATTTTTGTATGCATTCAGTTTTGAGTCTCTTGTTCTTTAGTATTTTAATTTACTAGAATTGGGTAGCAAAAAAGTTGGCTTTAAAGAAGATCTGTTATAATTTTTACTCTGTGATATAGTTATAGATTTTCGTTAATTTATACTTAATAGGAAAATTCAAGTCACGTTAACTCGTAGCTCACACAGTGTGTTTTTATTTATTAAATTAAAACTACTTGACTTAGATTTATTTGTACACGAGTTATTAGTTACACTACATAAGTGTTCTTACACGTTAATTATTACATAATAAAAGAAACTAGAATAATTACTAAAAGAAATTTAAATGAAACAATCTACAAAAAATTCCAATTATTTCAGTAATTAAAAATTAAGTTTCGATTAAGGTATGTGGATTCTCCTACTTACTACAATTTTTAATCGCATTTTATTTAAAACGGAACATCTTAATGACATAACAAGATATTATTAATGTGAAGAATGAAATAAACAAAACTTGTGAAGAAGGTGGGTAAATATCGGCCCTTTTTCGCCCATCATATCCGTGAAAAGTCAAAGTCGCAATTTAGGCCATTTTATTGTATTTATAATAAGTCCAAGTATCTTTATTACCATTTACAATGAATGGTAAAAAAATCAGAATGGCAAGTACCAAAAAAAACCCTAAAGCTGGCTATTTTTATTGGATCTTTTGCAATTTTTGATCTTTTATTTTAAAAAATTGCATGATGGGCTTAACACACCAAAATAAATAAATGCTAGTTTATAAGCTTATTGGGTGTTATATTAGAAATGAAAAAATAAGAAAGTCAAAAACGTGTAAAATGGCACTAATTCAATAAAAACAGCAAGTTTCAAGGTTTTTTCATGATACTTGCCATTTTTATTTTTTTAGAAATTCATTTTAGATGTAAATAAGGATCCTTGGAATTATTTTAAATTTAATAAAATGGTTCGCATTAAAATCTTGAGTTTTCACGAATATGATGGGCGAAAAAAGGCCAATCTTTGCTTAACTCCTTTCCTTTTTTATTTAGTTTAATAATATCTACTAAAGGCGCTACTAGTTAATTTTCACCAAAAATAACAAAAGCAATATATAATTTTTTTATTACCTACACATAATCTTGGTAATTTTAAACATCATCTAGTTAGTCTAATATAAAAGCTTGTATATCTCGAAACTAAAGCGTTTGTTGCTATAATTTAATAAAGTATTTTTTCGACAATTAAAATTTGACATAAAATTCCTGGTCTACCCTGTAAATTAAGCTTATTTAACAGACACGTCTGTATCAAATTATAATTAGAGCAATTTTATATGTAGTGTTTTTTTCCAAAATGAAAACTTCAATAGTACAAAAATTCTAACTAATTTTTAATACATAATCACATTTAGCAATAAAAACTTTAAACACTTTTGTATACTCGCAAAATTCAAAAAATGTTCTCTCTGCTCGAAGTTAAACCATTTTGTGGTTAAGGTTCCAGAGGTCCAATTTTATATAATTAGGTTATCTGGTGGTTTATTTTAGGCCATTACTCAAAGTGCTTTTAATTATTTAACGCAGAGTAAAATAATATAATTCAAGTGCGGCTGCTTTTCAGCAGAAGTTAACTTCAAAATAATGTAGTTTTTACTCTTAATCAATAATAGAATTTTACATTAAAATTAATAGAGACGACAGAGAAGACAATAAGTATTATATTTACTAACACTTTTAAAACAAAGTATGGCTTTAACAATAAAATACTAATAAAAACAAATATTACTATACGATAAGATAGATTTTTTACCCCTTTTTAACTATTTTACTTACCTCCCAAAACAACAAAA
>JAHBCN010015548.1:0-20790 GCA_019359885.1 Listronotus oregonensis
TATCATTTTACAAGTAAGTACAAACTATGCTTCCCCCAATTCTATCCCAATAATAAACAAGAACTTTTTGGGGCCGCAGCTCTCGATTGCGTTTATGAATGAAATGTTTTCTCTATCTACGATGTTGGCTCTTCCTAAAAACCTAAACAGTACTGTTTCACTAGTTCACTGTGGACTAAATAAAGGCATTTTAATTTGGGGAATAATATGGAAATTTTAAGGAAAAAAGTTTCCCATTTTTGGGAAAAAAAACTAAAAGAAAAAAACCCAACTTACTCATCAATCGAAAACGTTGTTTGATTTGGATGGAAATTTATAAATTAATAGGACTTCGTCGACTCTGCATATTTTACCACGTAGATCCAGATGTTTTTTAAAAAAATACCGGGTCCTCGGAAAACCAGTTTTGCTTTCAAAAAAGCCCCCCAACCAAAAAGGAAGGGTTGATAAAAATCATAAATTTAAAAAAAATTTTTGAAAAAAAACCCAACTTTTACAAATATTATTTTTTTAAATATTTTTAACTGCTTTTTTTTTTGTTTTTTAGGTAAACAAATATTTGTAGGCAGGAATATATTTCAGATAGAAGCAAAACTGAAGAAATTTTAACATGCAAGTTTGCGCCGTTGTCGAAACTTGTATTAAAGTGAAAATTTCACACCAACTTTTTTCGACCAATGAAATACAAGCATTTCTCAACGTTGCCATGGTCCCCTTATGTTTTTTTCCCGGAAAATTTTTCTCTTTCTGGGTTACCCTGGGGGGGTATTATAGTGGAAATTTTTTGACATAAGAAAAAGTGACAATTGACAATACACAACTTTATAAAACGTATTTTGTTAAACTTATTTATATTAAATTAAAAAAAAAAAAAAAATTTAAAAATGAAGAAAGTTAAAAATAAGTATATTATAATTTATTTACTTCTTGGAGACAAACGATTTCGCAAAAATTTTCTAAATGTACCTTGAATTCTTTTTCTACTTCCCCCTTTTTTCTACTTATATTACATACAAATCTTTGTTTCTATGAAATTTTAAAAATTTGGGAAAAAAAAATTTTAAAAACCCTCCTTAACCCTAGGTTTTATAGGGCATAGATCTATGGTAGACTTATTGCTAAAAAAAAAAAGTTCTACCATTTTTTAATAAAGTAAACTCAATATTCGAAAGTAATGTAAAATATATTACATCCGAAACTGACGCTTCTATGTAATTAAAATTGGTAAAAAAAAATTTGGCCCGTTTTTTAAAAACTTAAATTTATAAATTTTTGGAGACCCTTGGTAGACTTATTGCTGAAATAAAATTTTCTACCAGTTTTAAAATTGATAAAATAAAAATATTTTTGAAAAAGGAAAAAAAATTTGGGAAAAAAAAGAAAAATTTTTAACCAATTTCAAAAAACTTTTTGGCTGGAAAAAATTTGTAAACTAAAACGGGTTTTTAGAAAAAAAAAAATTATCGGAAAAAAAACCCGGAACCTTTTTTAAAAAAACTTTTAAATTGGTTTTAAATAAAAAAAAAAAAGTTTTTTAACGGAAAAAAAGGACCCCTTGGTTTTTAAAAAACCCTTTTAATTTTGCTGAAAAAAAAATTTTCTACCGGTATTAGTAAAGTAAACTTAGTATTGAAAAAAAATATAAGATATTTACATCCGAAACTGAAGTTTCCCATGTAACAAAAATTTGGGGGAAAATTTTTTTTTTTAAAGCGCTTCCCTATAATATTAGTCCAGCTTTTTTTTCGATTATTAAAATAAAATATTATATAGCACCCACAAAAATGCTCTGGGTTTTTTTTTTTTTGTAGAACAAATACTTTTTAAAATTTTAAAATTTTAAAAACTTTTTTTTTAATTATTCATATTTTTTTTTAAAAAATACTGATGAAAATTATGATTTTAATGCTACCAACCTTTGATATACACTTCTGTGACAAAACCACGTGGGCATAATGGGGCCCTCAATAAAAAGGTTTTAAATTTTGGGGGGAATTTCCCCTTTTTTAAACTTATTTTTCCAAATTTTCTTTAAAACCGAAGTCAATTTTAAAAAAATTATAAATTAAAATTTTTAAAAAAAAACCCTTTAATTTTTTTAAAAAAAAAAATTAAAACCAATTTTAAAACCATTTCCCCTTAAAAATTTTATGATTTTGGGAAATAACAAAAAAAAATCAACTTTTTTAAAAATTTTAATTTTCAAAATTACAAAAATTTAAAAACTTTTTCCAAAATTTTTTTTTTTAAGGCAAGTTATTAAACCTGAAAAAAAGGGGGTTTTTTCTTTTTTTGAAGGTTTAAAAAATAAATTTTTTAAAAGGTCAAAAGGGAATAACTAAATTATTTTCAAATTTTTAAAAGGCCGCTAAGAAAATTTAAACTAAAAAGTCATGTTTCTGTCAATTTTGGTATATTTACCTAACAAAAAATACCTGATTTTTAAAGTCGAGGATAATTTGAACATTTTTTGTTTGACAATTTTTGCTGTATCTCTAAAAATAAAGTGGTGGGGGTATTTAAAGGTTTTCGAAAAAAACACTCTGTATCTTCAAAACGGCTAAGCCGTTTTTAAACCAAGTTTAAAGGCTAGTTACCAAGAGCTTTTCTTGGCTATAAATGTTAAAATATTTAAGTTTTTGTTTTTCAGGGGGCGCCGCTAAGGCTTTTTCGATATTCCGACAGAAATGGTTAATTTTCTCAAAAAAAATTTAAAAGCATTGGTAAAAATTTTTTTTTTTCATGAAAAAGTAGCTAAATAATGCCTAAACAAGCTCGCAAAAACCGTATCTCGATACCCCTTGTTCCCTACCTAAAATTTAGGCCAAAGAAAATTTTATAGTCAATATCTCAAAAACTAAAAAAACTACAAGAAATTTTATATGCAATAAATCATGTATTTTTACGGAACCTTTAATTCGGGTTTTTATAATTTTTTTTGCCCAAATGCAATACTTTACGAGTTATAAAAAAAAAATCAAATTTTCCAGGGGTATCCCTTAATAAAACCCTAAAAACTAGATTTATTGATTATAATTCGAAAAGTTTTAAATTTAGACAAAAATTATAAAACCCTTAATTTAAAAGGTTTGGTAAAATACATAATTTATGTCATAAAAAAATTTTTTTAAAATTTTATATTTTTTAAATTTTGACTTTTTAAATTTAAAAATAATCGTTAATATCTTAAAAACTATAAGAGATAGACAGCTTTCAAAATTGTCTAAAAAAAAGTTATAAAATTTTTTGATAGGGGGGAATAATTAAGGAGAATATTATTTTTTAATTTTTTTCCCTTTTTTAAAATTGTAAGTTTTTTCTTGGGAAAAAAAATGATTCCCCAAAACGACACTTTTTTTGTTTTTTGGGGGAAAAAAGTAATTAACGCCTTAAAAGTTACAAATGGAAAAGAGGTGTTTAAAAATTTACTTACAATATCCTGAAAACATGAAATTCCCCCGAGCTGATACTGATTGCCTGATTTTTAATATCCCCTAAAAAAAAGAAAAAAAACTTTTTTTAAAAAATTTTTTTAAACCCCAAAATATGTTGACACTGTTGCCAACTTTCTTAAAATTTTAAAAGTTTTGGGAAAAAATTTTAAAATTTTTCCATGTAAAAAATTTAAAACCAATATGATTTTAAAAAAATTTTCTAACATGGTATACCAGCACTCAAAATAATACAAAGTTTAAATTTTCTACTTTTTTAAATTTTTTTAAAAGTACCTTTTTTTCCCCATCATCTTCATTTGTATAAATTTTAAAAAGGGGGCCCCAAATTTTTGAAAGTATTTTTCCCAATCATTCAGAAGTTGGGGGTATTATCCGTGCGAATCATAAAACCCAAAAATTTTCCCCAAAATTTTAAAATACCCAACGGGGTTTTTGCTTTAATATATTTCAAAAAAACCCTTATCCAAGGGGGTCCATTATAAACTGGGATTATAATACTCTAAAAATTAAAAAAAAAATGTATTTAGGGTTTTTCAGTCATTGGTAAATTTTTCTTAGGTTAAAATATAAAACAATTAGGTAAATTTCTTTTTTTTAAAAATGAAACTGAAAACATGTTTGGTTTTTTTGAGTATTTTTGGTATACAAAGGGTTTTTTTTTGGGGCGCTGATTAGGAACGAGAAACCCCCAGACAAAAAGGGGCCCTTTTTTTGGAAAAACCCCAAATCATCAAACCAAGCCTTTTTTCACTATACAGTAAAGCGCAGAGGACTGCGAACATAGGACAATCCTGGAGCTTTTTGGATGTAAAAAAAAAACGCCGCACGCATTGCTTATCGATAAAAAATTTTTCCCCCGGTAAACAAATTCAAAGACGGGTGGGCCCCCGGGAAAGCAAACAACTCAAAAAACGTTTATTCCTAAAATTTTAAATTTTTTACTATCGAACGCTCGACAGCTAAAGTTTTATTTGTCGATTATTTGGGGGAAAAAATTTTTTTTTAAAAAAAAATAATTATTAATAATGGATGTTTACGAACTGGAAGAAAAAATTTAAAAATTTTTAAATGGTATCACCGGGAAAAACCTTTTAAAAGGGGGAAATTTGGGAAATTTTTTAATTTTTTTCCCCAAACCGGGCCCGGGGCCCCCACGATTTCCACTATTCCCCGGGGGTCATTAAAAACCTTTTTTACATTTGGTTTTATCCCCAAAAAAAAAATAAACATGATAGTGTCCCAGAAGAAAACAACAAAAAAAAGGAAAAAAAAAGGAAATTATGGTAGTGGCAAGTGTTTTAAAAAAAACCTACAATTTTCATTAATCAATTGCAAAACAGGTTAATTTGAGCAGAAGATCAGTGGGTAGAGTGCTGAGAAAAAATGGAAAAGATCCTACAAAGAAAAAAAAACCTATGAAATTTTTTTGATGATCATTTTAGACGAATGCAATTTTGTGAAACTGTAATAAAAAGGAAAATAACAATGTTTTTTTTTTTTGGGTCACGTAAAATCACAAATTTATGGTTTCCCGGAAAAAGGGTTTTAAAAAACTTTCAAGAATTGCAATTATAAATTGAAAATTTTTTTAGGGGGGATTACCCCCAGCATTCTAGCAAATGTCAGAAGGCGTTTTTTTTACAATCTTGGTTTTTTTTGGCCCCCAAAAAGGTGGTTTTTTTTTAGCATCTTCGATAACTTCAAAAAATTTTTTTTTTTTTATTCTATGAATGCACATTAATTTATTTTTTTTAAAAATATCTTTTAAGTTTTCCCCCATTTTTTGAGAAAAAATTTTTTTTTTTTTGGAAAAAATGTTTTGGGTTTTTAAGACCCCCCCAAACGTTCCCCCCCTTTCCCCTAAGCAACTAATTTTAAATTTATGGCTGATAAGAAACCGATCGAAGTCGGTTGAGCTAGCTCCTGCTACTTGCCTATAAACACTGCATCCTCTTACTAAAAATAAAAAAATAGTACAGAATAAACTGGGCAGATAATTCTTCCGAATTTATCACCCCAAATCCCCCCCAGTCCCAACCAAAAAAAGAACCACGCGAGGAAACGAGACGGGGGAAAATTTAAATACAAACAAAATTATTATTGGTATTTTAGAATTGGGTACATCAAAATCATGGGGGCCTCCTATGTTCGCAGTACGGGGCGCTTTACTGTAGTTCCCCTTCTTTTTGCACCCAATTCTTGATGTGAAAACTAAATTTCACACAATATTTTATAAACACCTTTTTAAAAAATTGTTTCAAAGTTTATTTTACACCTTTTTCCATTAAATTCGGTTTTGACTTTTAACTTCAGTTTAAAAATTTTTTTATACCAAAAATGGTCAAAATAAAGTTAACTATCGAAACAATAACTGAAACTTCAATTAAGTTAACTCTAAGTAGTGTTTTAAATTTAAACAAAACTTATATGCCCTAACCAAGGAAGTTTAAAGGTGTATGGAAGCCCAATGCTATTGGCCCATTCGATAAAAAAATGCCCAGCCCAGTATAAAAAAATTGTCAGAGTTGGCCCCGCCGATTCTGCCAATAAAAATTCCAAAAATAATTTAATGTGTTCCCTGTTTTCCCCTTGTTATTGGGCAACACATTATATTTTTATGAAACCGTAATGGTTTTAAAGGTTTCAAGGTTTTTTTTGGAAAAAAGGGCCGCGCGGCGTATAAAATATATCCGCGCAGTATCGTCAACCGTCGTCGTCTCATCATTCGTCATTTTCGTTGTGGTTTGTCCCTTTGGGCCCATTTTTTTTCTTTGTTTGAGTACCTATATTTTGTGGTTGCAGAATTTTTTGGATTGATAAAAACCTTATTTTAGTGATTAGTGTTTATTAAATTTAATAAAATTTTTGTGCTTGTGTTTGTTATTAAATTTTGTAACAAAATGAAAAAAAAAGGTTGTATGATTTTGTCTTGCAAACCCAAGGGTAACATCCCCGGCATTTTTTACTTTAGGTAAGTATTTCTTATATTTAAATTAGGTGCTTCTTATGAGACGTAACGTTAGGTAACCAAAAAAATAATAAATATCAATTATGAATAATAAAATAATAAAAAAAAAGGAAAAAAATTTTTTTTTTTTAAAACCCCCCTTTTTTTTTTTTGGGTTTTTTTTAAAAAAAAATTTTTTTTTTTTTAAAATTTTTTTTTATTTAAAAATTTTTTAAAAAATTTTTTTTAAAAAAAAAAAAAAAAAAAAATTTAAAATTTTCGGTTTTTTGGGGGGAAAAAAATTTTTTTTAAAAAAAAAATTTTTTTTTTTTTGGTTTAAAAAATTTTTTTGGGTTTTTTAAATTCCATTTTTTTTGGGGGGGGAAAACTTTAAACCCAAATTTTTTTTCCCCCTTTTTGGTTTCCGGTTTTAAAAAAAAAAATTTTTTTCGTTTTTTAAAAAAGGGGGAAAAAAAACCCCCCTTTTTTTTTTAAAATTTTTTTTTTTTCCCCGGGGGGGAAAAAAATTTTTAAAAAAAGGTTTTTTAAAAAAAAAAGGGTTTTTAAAAAAAAAAAAAGGGGAAATTTAAAAAAAAAAAAAAAATTTTTTAAAAATTTTGGGGGAAAAAAAAAAACCCCAAAAAAAAATTTTAAAAAATTTTTTTTTTTTTAAAAAAAAAAAAAAATTTTTTTTTTCCCTTTTAAAAATTTTTTTTTTTTTTTTTTTTTAAAAAAAATTTTTTTTTTTTAAAAAAAAAAATTTTTCCAGGGAAAAAATTTTTTTTTTTTTATTTTTTTTTTAAAATTTTCTTTTTTGGTTAAAAAAACCAAAAAAAAGGGGTTTTTTTTGGGAGGGGAAAATTTTTTTTAAAAAAAAATTTTTTTAAAAAAAAATTTTTTACAATTTTTTTTAAATTTTGGGGTTTTAAAAAAATTTTTTTCCCCCCTTTTCCCCCCTTTTTTTTTTTTTTTGGGGGGGGTTTTTTTTTCCCCCCCAAACCCAAAAATTTTTTTAATTTTTAAAAAAAATTTGGGGCCCCTTTTTTTAAAATTTTTTTTTTCAGGCCCCTCTAATTGAATGAAAGAAAGTACAATTTTATGTTAAAATTCCTTTTTGCTTTTCTGTATTTGTTTAAGAAGAAATTAGATTTTGGTTTCTTAAACTTCATTATCAACTTTTAAGCTCGACATACTGTAGACACATAATATTTAACAGATACTGTTACAATGAATACCTAGGTACCAAAAGGTTACTAAACATTTTTAACTACTGTTATTCTGTCTCATGAATGTTTGTTATTAGTGAAAAGTATATGCCTAAAAAGCAGTTAAAATTTTTTTTATTTTGTAATGTACAACCAGAACCTTAGGATTAGATTAAACTCATTTACACTATCTTGCCCTTTTTTATCACAAAATTGGGATAAGTACATGAAACTATCATACAATGTTTGAAATTATTTTAAAAAATCTTTTTTTTATTTATTTACAAAGATTTTTGGTAAAAATACAAAACTCACAAAAATATCGACCATTTAAATAGAAGGCTTCTTTCCATTTATATCGGGTGATATAAAACCCAATATTACACAATAATTTTTAAATATTCCATGGTAGTATCGTTTAAAAACCAACAATTTTGTGCAAAAAATAAAAAAAAAACAGTGAATGCTTGAATTTGACATTTGATGATGTCAACTTTATAGATAGTAACAAAGAATTAGGGAAATTTCCGGCTCTAACCTACTTTTCATTGCGCAAACCCCCGGGGCCAATCCCCCTTTTCCCCGCTGCCCTGCACGCCTGGACAATTTTGTTCTACAGTATTGGGCTTCCATACACCTTTAAACTTCCTTGGCCCTAACTTATAGGGTTGACCCTTTTTTTTTTCCTGGGGCCATCTTGGGTCACTACCAGAAGGAAGCAGCCCATTTCCTGACTTTTGTGCCTAATCTTCCATTTTCTTTTATATCAACCCCTCCCACTAATCTTGTTCTTTCACAAGTCTGTATAACCCGAGACTGGTTGGTTGATATTTTCCCTGTGAGCTCATTTTTGGTTCCTGTCTTTTGTGATTCAAGGCTTCACATTCACACAGGATATGGTAGGCTGTTTCTTCCCCTCGTCGCACATTCTGCAACTTGGGTCCTAATTGAATGAGCCTATCTTGTGTAGGAGTCCTCTTAGGTTATAGTAACCCTACTGTTATGTGAAGTCTTTTCCTCTACTTTGTCTGAGTAGTTCTTCCTTCGTTCTTTTGGATGAGCCCTTAATGAAGCCTTTTCCATGTCTTATTTTACTAATGCTGCCTCAGTATTCGTCGTGTTTGTTTTGGATCCATTCCCTGGTTTGTCCTCATACAGTGGTTTTGGTCACTCCAAGGGCAAGTTCTGGTCCAAAGTATGGTGTTTATGATCAATGTCTCGCGTTAATACTTGACTACGTTATCTTATTTATAAATAGGTATATCTAAGTATATCTAAAACAGTCATTTTTAAATACAAATCTTATTTATTTTGCTTAGACTACTTTCGAAAACTGATAAAAAATACTTACGATAAGGTGTTTTGCATCCTGCATAATGAATCACATTTTTCCCCCAAGGTTTTCACTATCAATACTGTATTAATATGCAACATAAATGGAACGATATGTTCCTAAAAAACTAATTATTTAATTTTTATTACTGTTTTCAAGGCTAGAAATTAAGGTTAGAAAATGTAATTTAAGGAGTGGCTCTGATTCGGCCGATCGGAGATTTTATGAATTTACTTATCTACATCGAAGTGTAATTTTTACTACCTTCAAGCATACATACCTATGGAGGTAGCCTGGACGCTTGGCCGTGTGAATAAGCGTGCGAGAGAGAAAGAACAACAGTGTAACCTCTCTCTCTCGCTGGCACGTGGAGTGAGAGAAAAAAAGGTTATACGACTATACTACTTTTTATTTCGCTCGCTTGCTCGCACGACCGATCGGCAAGAATGCCTCTAAAGGTGTATATCCAAAGTTTATTACGTTCGAGGGCATACCTACCTAGAGGCAACCTTGCCCCTCGGCCTCGGCGAAAGCGGGGGGGGGGGGGGGGGGGGGGGGGGGGGGGGGGGGGGGGGGGGGGGGGGGGGGGGGGGGGGGGCAAAGGAAAGAAAAAGCGTATAATCCAATCAAAATAATAATTCCTTGTCAGCCTTTTTTTTAAAATACTATAACTTTAATTCAATTTAATTAACACCGTTTAAATTTTAACAAATTAAAGACTTTTTGAAGTTCTTAAATGTTGCTATTACCAATTTTCGAAAAAAAAATGGTCCACCTTAAAGGGAACCATAAATTTTGGAAATTTAAACATTTTTAAAATTTTGTTTATGGTACTTTGGGGTTTTAAAGCGGGTAAAATAAAATTAAAATTTTTTTTTAACAAAATTTGAAAAATTCAAAAAATTTTAAATTTTGGGAAAATTCTATGTTTTTGTGCAATTAGATTTTTAACTTTAATTCAAATTCCAATAAAGTTAAGCAATTCATCAAAAAAATTTAATATTTTTGGATGAAATTTTTAAAAATTTTTAAATTTTTGGATTTTCAGAACCCAAAAATTTTAAAATTTTGGATCCAATTTCTTGTTACTTGATAATTAAAAAAAATCAATTTTTCAAAAGTTTTATTTAAAAAACCCTGGTAAAAAATCAAAGTAAGATGATTTTTTGTTTGAAATAACAAAAATTGTTTACCCATTTCACCCTTTTTTTAAAGTTTCTTAAATAAAAGAGATACGAAAAAAAATTTTTAATCTTTTGATTTTTTTTTTAATAAAGCGTTTGAAAAAATTTAAAATCAAATTGCTTTAACTGTGCTAGTACCGTTGTACTTCTATACTTAAGCGTAAACTTTTTAATAATTAATAAAAACTTAATCGAAAAATAAAAAGTTATATTTTATAATTATATATTATTCCAAAAACCAAAAAAGCAAATATTTGAAGTAAATAAACAATTTTAATTGTATTAAAGAGGGTGGTAATAGAGCTTAAAATAGAAATAAAAGTATAATCCTAAATTTAAATAAAACAAAATTCTAATGCTTTACAAAAACATTTTAAAATTTTTCAATTTAAAAGTTAGTTGCAAAAAGAAACGTCCAAAATTACAATTATTACCTTCCCCCAATATTGGAAAGGTCAACTGGTTCATTGTTAAGAGTGACGTTTCTAATGCACCCTACTAGGGCTGGAGATATGCCCCTAACTTTTGATGAGTCGGTGCCCCCTAAGAAGGGCACTACCGGTGTCGCTTGAGATGGCAGAATGGTGACCCATTTGGGATCTGGAAGCGTTATCTACTGATAATGTCACTACGTTCTTGGATTTGACAGCTAAAAATAAGAAAATTATTAGTTTTTTTTAGGTGAAAGCAAAGACGATTATAGTTTTCATTGTAGACGCACAAAACAATGCTAAATTCTTGGTAATACGTTTGGACGCTCGCTTACCCGAGCTACGCTGCTATATAAACAAACACTGTTGCCAAAGTTAGAACAATGGTAACAAAAATTAGGAATTATTTCTCTAAAACATAGGCCAAATTCGTTGTAATAATGACATTTTTTTTGCTGTATAATAATAAAATTTTAATTATGTACATTTTGACTTTGGATGTATGTATGTCTGTCTGTTTAAAATTAAATATAAGGCTTTCGAATTTGATGAAAAATGTTGTGAAAAGAATGAACACTTTGTTAAAGGCCAGTTCAGAGGATGTAAGTACGACCGCCTTCTCGCTTTTAAAATAATTATTTTTTTACTAGCGTATGGAAAGCAGCACTTTTCCGCACGCAATTTAGTTTGAAAAGTGTCACTTTTCCGCACTAGTGCGAAAAAGTAAACCCTTGCAAATTTCCCACTTAAACAGATACTTAAAATGTTTTTAATTCTGAAGTTTGACTTTGTATAATTCTATTATTGGCATAGTATTCTTTTATTTGTACAAATTAGTGTAAAATCAACGAAATATTTACTAAAAATTAAAATTGTTTTAAAACATTGTTTCAACATCCTGGTATATATTAAACTTGCTTTCAGATTTTAGTTTGACCGGTGCGGTGTCCATATTATAAAAGATCAAAGTCATTAAAAGTCATCGATAATTAAAAGTGTCTTTAGTACATTCTGATCAGTATCGTCGATTTTGAATAAAAAACGTTTCCCATGGAGTCTTCTGACGAGGAATTACCTGAATCCATTCTTAAAGCAGCCGAAATAGCAAATTTATATTTGTTGCCGTCCAAGTCGAGGCACAGGTACGAGAAAGAATATACAGCATTTACAAGCTGGTGTGGCGAAAAAAAAAATCAAAAGTATGAAAGAAGAAGTTTTTATGGCATATTTCGCGGAACTTGTTAAAACATGTAAACCCAATACCTTATGGTCAAGGTATTCCATGTTGAAAAGTGTCATTAAGATCGAAAAGAACATGGATTTAAGCAAATATTTCAAAGTTACATCATTTTTGAAGAAGCAAAATGTGGGATTTAGACCCAAGAAGGCAAAATTTTCTCGAAAGATGAAATAGCAAAATTTATTAATGATGCTCCAAATGATGTCTATCTAGCGATGAAGGTAGCTACAATTTTCGGACTAGATGGTGCGTGTCGTCGAGAAAAATTTGATGAAAATTAGCATTGATGATATTGACGATAAGGGAATCTTTTAATTGTAAATATTCCAGACTCCAAAAACCATTCTAGCCGAAGTTTTGTCATTTCCGAGGAAATTGAAAATGGAAAATATCTAGCTTTGTATAGAAAGTATTCCAGTTTCGAAAGCCCGAAACACCACACAGAAGATTTTTGTTAATTACAAAATTGCTTGTACTGTCCAGTGCATAGGAATAAATACTTTTGGCAAGATGCCCTCTGAAATAGCTGCTATTTACGTCTTCCAAACCAGAACTTTACACGGGACATAGCTTTCGCCGTTCCTCAGCTACAATGTTAGCTAATTCTGGTGAAGGCATAACGAATATTAAAAGACTTGGAGGTTGGAAGTCATTATCTGTTGCAGAAGGCTACCTAGAAAGCTCTACAAGTTTCAAGAAGGACTTATCAAACAAAATATTATCCCAAAATTCATCTACCTTTGAACACAGCAAAACGCACTCAAGGCCCATTGTACCGCCTTCTAGAAAGCAACAATGTGTCTCTGTTACCTGTAACGACGACCGGTTCAATTGCACCTCAACGGCAATCTCCAACTCCGCAACTTACCCACAAAACTTGCCTCTGCGATTCATTTGCAAAATGCTACCAACTGTTCTTTTACGATTAATGTTGTTAATAATAAAAGTAGTAATGGTAAAAATAAATATTATCTAATGGTTGTTTAGTTTGACTTTTTCCACACACTCGTAGAAAAAATGTTGTACCTAACACGTACGGAAAGTGTCTTTTCCACCCTTGACGGCTTACCCGAACTCCGCTTCGCGTTGTTCGTGTAACTGCCGTTGCGTGCGGAAAAGTATCACTTTCCGCACTTGTTAGGTAAATAACTATTTCCATCTCATACATGCCTGAATAACCAATTTTTGCACCTGCAAATACATGGTGTCTCCATCTATCGTTTGAAAATTTACCTAGATAAATATTTTCAGCTTTCTGCACTTTTAGTGGCATAAAAGACAAACATACATTAAATTAAATAATACATTAAATTAGATGACTGTTTCACTCATGTATAAATTTTCCCATAAGACACGTTAAATTCATTTCACGTTGCCTAGACAACATGGTATTTCCACTTACAAACACAGAACAATCGAACCTGTTTGTATTGTCAATTAGAAACGTCAAAATCAGTCAAAATAAGTCAAATTGGTCATGTACACAATGAAGAAATAGATAAAGTAATTTAATAAAACGATTTCAGTTATAGTTTTAATTATGTTGCATGAAATTGAAAATTGTGTGACAAAAAAACCATTTTAATAGTATAATACCCCCATATTTCTTCATTCTAGAAATATTCTCCCTAAATACCGCTCGTGCATAAAAATTAACCAGATAATTTTCATTCAAGCTTGTTATTCCACTCGTTCTTCGAACTCATGGAATTATAAATAACAAGCTTTTATAAAAATTATCGGTAATTTTTAAGCACTCGTGGTATTACCCCCGAAAATAAAACTACCTTGCACTTCATGCCAATTGCCATCACAAAGTGTGAAACTGTTGTTGCCGGGAGGTATATAGGTGGCGGTAACAGGTCCCGTCCATTTTCAACAGTTAGCCTCAGGTTTCCGTTGACCATTTCCAAGACTACATAGTCTTTTCTGCCATGGACAGCCATTAGGACACCTAAGAACAAAACGAGGTGTATAAACATTAAGAAACTTTATTTTTTTAATATAGCAAGATAAAAGTATTTTTTCATGATAATATCGGAAATTTGGTACTACACCTGAATTAACTCTGGGTTTGATGTCCATTTTAATGTTGAACATTTGGCCAACCTTATATCGCTCTCTTAATTTTATATATGTGTTTAATCCTCCTCCAAAGTATGTGCCATGCTAAAAAATAGTACGTTTTTTTTTAAAGATAAAAATAATAATTATACAAGTTATGCCAAAAAAAATTGAGCCATTACAATCCTATAAAACTCACAACAATATGCCTATTTTTCTTAAGGCGAGATCAGGACATTTTGTTATATATAGCAAGTAAAGCCAGGCCCGTCCACAAGCCAAATCGAGATTGGGATGAACATCTTTTAACTTCGTCTCTTCCATGCCATCCGCGCCGAACTCGCCCATCTCTATCTATCAAAAATTGATTGTTGAACGTTCCGGGACTAGTACCAGTACTCGAAAATATTATTTTTTTAGACGACTGTACCGGGTGTTCCACTAAGAGAGGTAGTCGGCTATATCTCAGAAACTACTAATAGTATAACTTTCGGGAAAAAAATTTTTAGATAAAAGCGACCAAGAGAAATTGCTGGAAATTATTTTCAAGTCTGTGGGATGGCCGCTAGGGAGCGTAAGGGTAACGTCAAAACATAAAAATATACATTTCTCAAAAAAATATCAAATAAAGTGTATCAATAAATGGTACTATTTTATCTTTAATGTTTTCTAAACAAAGAAGCTTCAGGTGTAATTTTTGTCAGTTCTAAATTAAAGTGGTGGGGGAAGGTTAAAGTTTAATTTAGAAAAGTGCTAATAACTCCGGATTGCTTTAACCGAATTTAGTGAACTTAGTCTCTTTAGAAGAGCATTTTAAGCATTATTTTAAAGTGTATAAACTATTGCTACACTCATCTCACAAACGCCGCTAGAGGGCGTCAAGGTAAAAACTAACCTATTTTACGAATTTTTTGAAAAATTTAAATACAATGATATATACCTTTTTAAATATTTAGATAGAGAAAAAAATCCTAACAAAACGGCGAAAACCGCAATTTATTATCTCTTTTCAAACCGAATATATTCGCAAAAATATAAATACTACATAGAGACGTAACGCATTTAAGGACACGATGTTTTCTACTAGGCCGATTTTTTAGGTAAAAATTAAATTTATACATTTTTACAAAATCTAATGACATACTACGTAATTTTACTAATTTAAACCCATTTAACGATATTATACAACATTAGATAATTACCAACCTATAACTGTAATAATCCATCGAGCGTGGTCCTTATCAAGTTAGCTTTGAAAATAAAAGGATGCTAAAATGTCAAAAATCCAACAATTTTTATTTCAAAATATAATTTTTAGTGTTGTGCTATTGTGTTTTTAAAGATGCCTTTATTGCTTGAAGAAGCAGTTGATATTATTGCTATTTATTTTGAGTGTCTGCAAAATGCGACAATAGCTGCAAGGCTGTATGTATTGAGATATCCTTAGAGAGGCCGGTACGGCAGCGGCAGCAGAATGTTCACTTGTTTAGCAAATCGCTTTCGTACCACGGGAAGTGTTCTTCGCCCCTTACACCGCAGACGCCGTAGAACTAGGCAACAAAGGCATTTTTAAAGAACACAATAGCACAACACTAAAAATAATATTTTTAAAGAACACAATAGCACAACACTAAAAATAATATTTTGAAATAAAAATTGTTGGATTTTTGACATTTCAGCATCCTTTTGTTTTCAAAGCTAACTTGATAAGGACCACGCTCAATGGATTATTACAGTTTTAGGTTGGTAATTATCTAATGTTGTCTAATATCGTTAAATGGGTTAAAATTAGTAAAAACCATGCAGTATGTCATTAGATTTGTAAAAATTTATAAATTTAATTTTTACCTAAAGAAATCGGCCTAGGTAGAAAACATTGTGTCGTTAAATGCGTTACGTCTCTATGTCGTATTTATATTTTTGCTAATATATTCGGTTTGAAAGAGATATTAAATTGCGGTTTTCGCCGTTTTGTTGGGATTTTTTTTCTTAATCTAAATATGTAAAAGGGTATATATCATTGTATTTAAAATTTTCAAAAATTTTGTAAAATAAGTTAGTTTTTACCTTGACGCCCTCTAGCGGCGTTTGTGAGATGAGTGTAGCAATAGTTTATACACCTGAAAATAATGCTTAAAATGCACTTCTAAACGAGACCAAGTTTACTAAATTCGGTTAAAGCAAACCGGAGTTATTAGCACTTTTCTAAATTAAACTTTAACCTTCCCCCACCACTTTAATTTAGAACTGACAAAAATTACACCTGAAGCTTCTTTGTTTAGAAAACATTAAAGAATAAAATAGTACCACTTATTGATACACTTTATTTGATATTTTTTTGAGAAATGTATATTTTTATGTTTTGTTGTTACCCTTACGCCCCCTAGCGGCCATCCCACAGACTTGAAAATAATTTCCAGCAATTTCTCTTGGTCACTTTTATCTAAAAATTTTTCCCGATAGTTATACCATTAGTAGTTTCTGAGATATAGCCGACTACCTCTCTTAGTGGAACACCCGGTACATACAGCACATGAGGTCTGTAAAATATTCAGTAATATTATACACTATTTTACACTTTTTGGACCCACCTAGTTCCAAAATACACCTTCCATAAGGGCGATTACGTAAAAAAAGAATAAAATAGTGTGCACTATTTCTTAATAACAAACAGACCTAGTAAACTTTTAAAATTAATATCGTATTAATAAAACGATCAAAAATTCAGGGTTTGTTTTTTAAATTTTCTAATACTTCGATTTATATTGCAATAAGTTTTAAAAAACATCGAAAGAACCGTTTTCGAGATATTCCAAAATTTCATACATGAGAAATATCGACATTTTTTTCAATTAGACAAAAGACACTTCTATTAACCACCTATTTCAATTTTATTTCTTTTTATTCCTAAGAAAAGCCGTTTTACGAATAAACTACCTTAAATGTCGCAATTAAAAATGTTGCAATGAAGATCCGGTGATCCAATAAAAGCTAAGACTTATCCTAGATTAGACCTACCTCTACATTTTCCGAACACGGTATAACTCCATAATTATTGCCGTTTTCCAAAGGCTTGTTGTTCATGTTGAAGTTTTTAATGCATCCACTGAAGGGGGTGGTAGTGTTCTGCAAAATAGAAACGTTGTTTAGAGACAAAGCTATTGTCAAATCACCGTTTTTATTAGTGCACTTGTCCAATCGATTCTCCGAGTTTTGCGAAAAATCTGGTTGTTGAACGTGGCTAAATCCTTCTGGCTTTTTATTCCAATAATTAAACGTCCGATAATAAAGAATATATCCAGTGAATAATTTTATCAGCGCAGAGTGAAACGATTCAAAAACTATAAAAATGAAAGAATCCTTCGCAACCTAAAATTTGTCATTTAAAAATTAATGCACGTCATAATGCAATCAATAAAGAAAGAACATCAGTTTTATATTTTTTGTCAATCTGCCACTTTCGGTTTTTACTGCTTTAACTAAAGATCCGATTATCGGGACTTTATCGAGTACCAATCTCTTGATCAGTAAGGTAAAACGAACAACTGTTCAGAGAGTGTGAAGCGTAAAGTTCAAATCAAAAATTAGGAGATTCTTTTGCAGCAAAAAGTTGTTTACTTAAATAAATAAATATTAAACCGTGCGTTTCAGTGATAATAGACGAATTACATAGAGTATTTTGTTTATATTTTTAAAGTAAATTAACAAATAGTTTGTCCAGTACAATTTGTTGTTTTGTAAAACACATACCTACCTTTAAATTCAGAATAATACTTACGATATTCGCCTGTACGACATTGTAATGATCAGGCTCAAGTCCTCCAAGATAGAATGGTATATGAAGGTCCAAAGACGGTGTCTTGTGCGGTATGCGACCCGTTAGAGGTCCATCGTCTATAACCATTTTCCCTTCTGAGCCGTCTCGGCTAAATTCAATAGAGTGCCACATGTTATCATCGTATGTCATCTGAGACCGTAGAATTAACGGAGTCGGATGCTCTCCTTTGAATGTGAACACCAACTAAAAACAAAACATGTAGATTATAAACTAACAACCCTTAAAAGTCTTTTTGATTTTGTTTTATCCCGCTAAACTATGGATTGTAAAGGTAAGGATTACCATCCCTGTGTTACAAAAATGACTCTCAAATTGCACTAAATTAAGATGGCGCTGGTTTTCTCCAAGAACCATTTTAAACCAATAACCCAACCAACGACTACGAGTATAGGTAATTGTCTCGAAAGTTGCCTCCTCTCTCTCTGTTTAATCCCGCTAAACTATGGATTGTAAAGGTAAGGATTACCATCCCTGTGTTACAAAAATGACTCTCAAATTGCACTAAATTAAGATGGCGCTGGTGTTCTCAAGAACCATTTTAAACCAATAACCCAACCAACGACTACGAGTATGGGTAATTATCTCGAAAAGCTCTCCTTCCATTTTGACCAAATTTGGCTATACGTGTTTTTTGGCGTCTTGATTACGAATCTGAATATTGGCACTTAGTTTCAATATTTTGAAAATCAAACTAACCCTATTTACACTATTCCCCCTTCTTTTTGCACAGAATTCTTGATTTACACACTAAATTGGCACACAATATTTTACAAACACCCTTTGAAAACTTGTTTTTATATTTATTTTACACATTTTTTCTATTTAATTGCAAACCTCCACTTTCACACGCCCCAACGTGGCTGCAACCATGTATACACTAGGGGTTTTTATAAACAAATATGGCTGCTGCCTTTGAACTTAAAAGTTCCAATTTGGAAAAATTAAAAATAAATAAAAATACAGGTTTAAAAGGTGTTTATAAAAATTTTTTCACTATATGTAAAACACAAGAATTAAAAAACTTTTGAGGAAACCGAAAACAAAGTTGTAAAAAATTTTTTTAATTCGGATACCCCCAAAAAAACCCGAACCCAAAATTTTTAAAAATAAGGACGGGGAACCCCGAGTTTAAAAGGATGCCAGCCAAATTTGTTTGGAAAAAAGAAACAAAGGTCTTGTTTATTGGCTGGGGGGGGAATTTAAAAATTAATAAAACCCATGGTCGCGGGGAAGGGGTTTCCCCCCCTTAAACCTACCACCCCCAAAAAATTTTTTAATAGTAGTTTTTTAAAAACCCATCTTTAAACAACCGAAAATTTTTTATGTGTTTTAGCACCCCAACGTAGAATTGATTCCATTTTCAGAAGTCTTAAAATCGAGGCTAAAATCGAACGTCTTTCTGAACTTCCCTCTCGGAGTATTGAATTCTTGCCGACTATTCGGTTGGGTTCCAAATCTAAAACCACTTGATTTAAGATCTTCCGGTGCTGGTTCCAGCGGGAGCGCGCATCCTTCATACACAGGCTGAAAAAAATTTTTTTTTAATGAATTTATTTTTAAAATTAATTCTTCCCTAAGTTTTAAATTTTCCCTTAGGGGGGGGTGGTACCCCCAACAGTCCACGAGGTTCAGAGCGGAAATCTTCTTGGGCAGTCTCTGTCTTTAACATCTACATTTTGTTCGGGGGGTTGGGGTTTCCAAAAGTCCACACCCCCATCACCTCGGGGACTTTAAAAAAAATAAACAGTTGGAATTTTTTTTTTTACTCGGGGGTTTTCCTCATGGGTCATTTGATCAATGACCTCCATTTTTTTGACTAATATTTCCGAACAAAAACATAATAATGATATAAATAAATTAATCTTTAAATTTTCCTTTTTATTTTCTAAGATATAAACTGTTGATCGATTATGGATTCCAAAATTTTTCCAGCGATCTCCAGTGGTGGTTTCGTTTGGGCCAAAACCGGGCTCCTGCCTTATTGACCGCATTTTTTAAAACGGAGCCGAGTCAGTTTTCCCGATCAAAATTTCGTTGGGGATTTGGCTGCTTTCGAAGCAGTGTAATCGCATGATCTGGGTCCACCGCGAAGAGGAAAATTACGCATTTTTAAAAGGGGTTTTTTTTACGGTTATTATAGAACGGATTATATACAATTTGGGGAAATTTTTTTTTTGTTGTTTTTGTAATTTAATTCGGAAACAGTGCATTTGTTGACACTTTTTTACGTTACCGATGACAACCTAGAGAGCGAGAGATCTTCTCCCCCTTAAATAGAATAAAGAAATTTTCGCAACAAAATGAGGGGGAAAGGAGACTCTCTGGGGTTTCCCCGTTAAGTATTGAAAAGGCCTTTATAAATAATATTAAATTACAATGGAAAGTAATCAATCATTTTGCAAGTGCCAAAGACAGAAGGATTAAACTAAAATTTAGACTACACACACCGCAATGGTCTAAAAGGTATTCCTATTTTAGGGATATAAATCAAAAATTTAAAAAAAATGGAAAAAAAAAAAATTTATGGAAATTTATCATATTTTAAAAAATTTAAAATTTTAATTAAATGTAGATACCGAAAAGAAAAAAAACAGGGTAAAAACCTTTTTTTTATTTCAACTAAATATCAAACAAATTAAAGTCATATTCTAAACATATACCAATTTTTTTTTTTTAAAGATGAATTTTTTTAATAACGAGTATGACCTCCTCTGGGGGTTTTCACTGCGCGACACCTTCTTGGCATACTCAGATTAAATTTCCATATCTTCCTGGCTATGGCAAACCAAGCGCATTTAACGCAGCAAACAGTTGTTTTTTGGGTTTTGAATTGGGGTTTTCCCCCAAAAACCCTTCTTTTAGCATATCCCCGCATGCTCGATTGGTTTTTGGGCAGGTGATTGGCAGGCCATGGCAAAACGGTGATTTGGTTGTCTTGTAAAAAAATTTGCAGCATGTCTAGCGACATGGGGGGAGCGTTGTCTGCATCAATATAAAACTGGTCCAACAAGTCTTGCATGGGGGAAGACAAATGGTTGAAGAATCTCTTCCACATATCATGAGCGTTTAAAAAAATTCAACCAAAACGAGATC
>JAHBCN010015549.1:0-20839 GCA_019359885.1 Listronotus oregonensis
AATATTGTTTCGTTATACCTCGTATAAAAACACTGATCTTTGTTAGCTATCAGGTTAACAAACGTTTCAATGGTAACAACAATGCCACGTAACTATGCTAACTATTTAGTCCCCAATGTCATCAAATAAACGATTTAATAATGACCCTCGTAAAATTCCCAATCGCCTTTTTGAGTAATCTCAACAAGAATCAAAAAATCTAGAATTATCTGGAAAAATTCTTTAAATGCAGGTGCAAGAAAAGTCCAACCTGGATAACTCTAGCGCCCTTAGGACACTTAACAATAATCGCTGAAATGTGAAAATCTAAGATCTTATATTTAAATGAATTAATTAATATTAACCTAAATAAAATTATTTTAACGTCCCACAATTCAACAAACTAAACACATATTTTTAAAGTTCACAACAATATAAAGACAAAAAATATAGCCAACGAAAAGCTTAATTTAAAGGTGTTAAGTCTTGGTTCAGGGACACTTACCTTATTTTTTTAACAATCCATAATTAGAAATTCAAAAATATAAATATCGTATTTTTTTATAAATATTAAACCAACGATTTTATTTTGGCGGGTGACATTTAGATGAAAAAAAAAATTACCTAGGTTTAGGTAGGTTTAAGTCAATAATTTTATTGTCTAAAGATCGATAAAAACAGCACCACGTAGCTTCATAATACATCAACGTTTGACCCGCCAGAAGTATTTTTTTGAATTTCAGCACTGAACTAATTATGACACTACCATTTTTAAAACTTCTAATAAACTATAGCATGTTGTTCAGATCATAACATATTTTAATAATTGTTTGCTAAATCGAAAAGAACAATATTGTCAAATTTATTTAAATTTTTTGTATGACATACTTTATTTTATTTTATGCCTTTTTTTATACTTGGAGTAGGTTTTTGAGTTTTCATTATTAAAATTTTTTGGCTTAATTTAATAAATTATTATATAGTTATATAACACTTCTGTTTTTTGAAGTAACTAATTTTTTACATATTAAAATATTAAAATGACTTAGCCATTCTAAAAATACCCAATGATAATTATTTTTGCCAAATTAACCCATTTGGCATTCGGGTGTGCCAAAACTTTATAGCTTTAAACGACTTAATAAGTGTTAATATCATTTAATTAGTAGACAGCAAAACCCTTTTAAATATGCATAGCTTTTGGTTGGCAGTAAAAATTATTCAACATTCCGTGACATATAAATATTTACCACACTTAATTCTGTTTCTTCCATAACTTATTATTTAATATTTAAATACAATCTGCAGAAATGTATTCTAAATAAAAATACGTATTTATTTGTACTAAACATTTAACAAAGACATCTGTAATATTCTGGGAATACGATACCTATAATCAGGGTTAAATAGAGAGCACCAAAAAGCATTAGCATTACTTGTATTTTTGAAATTTTTTTAAAAGACTATGGAAATAAAATAGTTTTTTTAAATTTAATTTTAATGCTAGGTGTTAAACTTTCATAAAGAAAAAAAAATACTTTTTGAACCTTTACTACATGGGACTGATTTTCATTGTTGCGCAGTGTTACTTTAACGTACCAGCAAATACTTTTATTATATTATTACATCAAAGTGTGTAAGCCACACATAGTTTTCGTGCCGTTGGCATAAGATACAGTATTTACCCTAAGTATTCCTAAATGCTATATATCGTCGGTTTAAAATCACTAAGTACATTTCTTTTAAGAAATGGGTAAAATACCTGTATCCTGTATCTCCAACCGTTTTCAAAAATTATTCTTAAAAGCTACGACCTTATATACTATCCGTTGTTCACCGAAGCTTGACCGACTTGTCACGGTTCAGCAACGGCAGCAAGATATTCGGAATGTCTACACTAGGTTTGCTAAACACATTTTGATTATTTGTGATTATTACAGCTTCTTTAAATTTTCTTTTCTTCCAGTGGGTTTCTTTATGAATAATTTTTGCTTCGACCATTGTATACGGTGTTGTTTTGACCATGCGTGTACGACAATCCCTGATTTCGACGTTTCACCTCGTTCCGTATGTTTTTTGCGTTCTTTAACTCTAATTTGTAGTGGTCTTTTTGTTTCCCCGATGTATACTTCACCACATTCACAAGGAATTTGGTAGATACAGTCATTTTTTGAAACATTGTTGTCCGGTCTCGTCTTAGTAAGAATACTTTTCAAAGTGGTTTGGGATTTAAATGCTGTTTTAATATTATACCTATTCGCTATTCTGCGGATCTTTTCTAAAGTTCCTTTGATATACGGAATAGTCATAAATATTTGGTTCTGTGAAGTCTTGTTCAAATTAAAGTTCTTTGTCTTATCTTGATATTTATCGATTGTTTCTTTAATCAATCTCTCACTGTAGCCGTTTGGCTTGAGATCCCTAGTTATATTACTTATTTCGGCTTGCAGAGATTCCTTACTGTTGCATACGGTCACCGCGCGGTTATATAGAGTACGTATGACTTTTCGCTTTGTTTCGTTAGAGTGATTGTCTGGTGTAAATATTGTCCAGTGTGGGTAGGTTTTCTGTATACTGAGGTTTGTATATGTCCATTATTTCGTTTGACTAAAACGTCGAGCAAAGATAGAGCCGAATTTTGGTCCTTCTTCATTGTGAATTTGATACATGGTCGAAGACAATTTAGATGTTCTAGGAAACCCTCAAGTTCTTTGTCATTATCTGTCCATACAATAAAAGCATCGTCAACATATCGTAGCCAAACTTTTGGTTTGATTAGTGCAGTAATAATTGCGTGTTCCTCAAACCATTCCATATAAATGGTTGCTACCACTGGAGAGAGCGATGAACCCATGGGAAGTCCATCGTCCTGCGCATAGTAATTATCTTTCCCTTAAAAGTAGGAACTACGGAGGCACAGCTCCAACAATTCCATCACTCCATCCAGCCTCAGAGTGGTGCGTTCTACTAAGGTAACATCTTCGTTGAGCTTGGCCCGAATGATGCTTAACGATTACACTTTTAAAGAAACGTTTAAATCCTTACTGAAGTGGTTCATTTGTTTACGTGCATCTCTGAAACAAGTAACTTTTGAAAAAATTCAATATAACTTAATCGGTTTATTTTAATGCCCAATATCTCCTGATGTATGGCTCAGTGGTTACCAGATACCCTGTATATTACAAGTTATATATATATAGTCGTTTTTTGTGAAAATAATTATCAATTTTTAATAAACATTTTACAAGAGTCACTTTTAGATCTCGTTTGTAAAAGTAATATAAATATTTGAAACAAGATATCTTATGCTATCTTGTATCCTAACCTTATAAATATTTAATACCGCCATGGATTTCTTTTTATTCTATTTCAAAAGAAACTGGACCAAAACGGCTAAGAAAATACAGAGAAGGATTTTTATGTGGCATTAAAATACATATGATATCATTTGTTATGTAAAACGGATAGGGTTTCTTCTAAATAAAACTTTTTTGTTTTAAAAAAATATGCTTATTACGTTATGATATAACATTTAGTTTTAAAAGAAAATAAAGACTATTAAGATCTAATATTAATCATAAAATTATTTTTATTATTTAAAAAAAAACAGAATTTTTTTCTAGTATTGAAAAGTACTGTGTAATTAACATGGTCAGTATGGCGTCTTTATTTAGTCAATTAATTGTCAGCACTGTTAACAAATAATTATAAAATATTAACATATTTTGATATATTGAATTATTTCATTTTTAAGTATTTAAGTTAATGCAGCATTGTTCCTATTTTTATTTTCTACTCATAACTTTTTTAACTATTATATAACTATTTAGAAAATTTATTAACAAATAAGGTGCAAATTAAAAGAAAGTCTCTTTTATTGTTTTTTTTTGCACTCTTTATTTTGTATAACGAAAGGGTTGTCCGGATGCATACAGTATTTTGCCAAAAAAAAGTGTTATACTTGGGTCATACCGTCCCCATTTACTGTTGCCTTTAACTCTTAAGCATCGACACAAACGACTGAGATGGTGCAGAGATAGGAGGTCTATACTCTAATCTCAAATACATAGTGTCGCATATGACATCGTTTAAAAGTCATACATAAAAAATTTGGATTCTCGAATGTCATTTTTGACATTTTTGGAGAAATAAATTTTCCTTTGTGATTATTGTAGCTACCTACCTTGTTTTAAAGATTGTTTTGTTTAAATCGTAAACAAAAAATATCGGTAATTATTAAGATACTAGCTATTTATACACGGTGTACCAAATTAAGTGGCCACTATTGCTAACTCTTTTAATATTACAGATACAAAATCGGTTAAACCAACAAAGTAGTAGCACTTTTCCTGGTAATTACGATGATAAAAAAACAAGAAAGTTTCTATGTAATATTAGCCTAAAATTTAAAATAACCGAATTATTACCATATTTAGTTTTTGGACAAGTTGGCTGTGTATTCTTGAAGTAGGAGAGCTTCATTCGATGAGAAAAACGGTGATGTCTTTGCATATTTAATGTAGGTTGTGTTTTTAATTTTTTACGCTAAAATTAAAGAATAAAGAGAATTTAGTTTTATTTTAAAAATACACAGCCAACTTGTCTAAAAAATAAATATGGTAATAATTCGGTTATTTTCAATTTGAGGCTGACTAATATTACATAATACGGTAATTATTCGGTTATTTTTAATTTTGGGCTGATATTACATAGAAACTTCTTTATTCTGTAAGCGAATTGTAAACGTTCTGGTTAAAAATATACTGGATGTTCCATTAAAAAAAATGATTTTTAACCATTTATTCGGAAACGCGCTATTTAATTTATTTTTTCCCATCATCTTAATCAGCAAAAAAAATGACACTTCTTTGTTGATTTAACCGATTTTGTATCTGTAATAATAAATGAGTCAGCAATAGTGGCCACTTAATTTGGTACACGGTGTATAACTGGTATACAAAGTAGGTCCAGGCTATAAAATTATGAGTCAATTAAGCTCGTTTATGTACGCGTTATATACATGATTTAATGAACGACTGCGATTGGATTATATTGTAGTTAAAATTTAAAAAAAATAAAGATATACAATTTTGAGTATACCTGTATATTGTTTTACTCGAGAGGTGATCAAGCAGTTGCCACAGCAGTAGCTATGGGATGTAGATGTTCATTTTTAAAACATGTAAAAATTAGTTTACAAAATTTCTGAAACTAGCTAGAATCATTGAAAAAAAATCCAGAACGAAAGTAGTATAGAAAGCCAAATTGGAAACATCAAAGAAATCTTTGAAGAAATAAAGACGGCTGCAGCAGCAGTTAAGGACTTCTTACTACCTGCGAAATCAAGAACGTTGTACGAAGAGACATACAAAGCGGACAGACAGAAAGTGGTGTTATAAACAAAAAATTGCAGAAAACCGATGAAGACGGAATTTTAGCTTATTTTAACACCAACCTTGCAAAATATTAAAACTTGAGTAATGAGGTAACAATTAGTTGTTGAATATTTATTTAATTTCTTTAATAAAATTTTAAAAATTGTTGTTTGACCATGTTTTTCAATAATTGCGACATTTTTTAGTTGATACTGGAGAATTTTTATTTTTCTACAAAACAATATTTATTATTATTAATATTAATATTACTACTCTTATTTTATCAAAACAAACTTTGCATGAAAACCCACTTTCCATAGTTCACTTATCTCTGGCCTATTTTATTGGTTGGCAAGCCATGCCAGACACCTTTTAAAATAATGTTCCATACGGGCCATGTGTGCAGTAGCGTTGATAATAAAGCCATCCATTTTAGCCATTTATCAGTTTGCGGCTTCTCCAATAGGAAAAGGAGTGAGATATGTATTTATAGGAGAAATCATACTGCATAGAATGCAGTTGCCGTGTGGGTTTCAATATACGAGGTGTGTATTGATAGGAAAATAAAAATATATTTTTTGCAAAATAACTTTAAACTGACTTAAATATATTTTGTTTATATTACTCATTCTTTTTAAAAAATATTTTTATTTCTTGTTTCAAATTTTCTTGCATTGTTTTCTGACAGCTTTTTTACACAAAAAAAGTTGTCTGATCTCGGGACTCCACCATAGCATTTAGGTATTTTGGGCCGCTAAATCAGTGTGAATGTGTCAGGGTCAAGGTCATTTCAAGGTCAAAGTGGAAAAAAACCGTTTATGCAATATTTTTTGAATGAGAATTCTTTAATTTATTTTGAAGAATAGTTTAATGTAGGAGAAATAAAATTCATAAAACGAATTTTAAACTTGCTGGGAGATTTTTTTGATTATGAACTTACCTCGTTCTTACAGCAAGGTCTTTAGTAAGGTCTTAATTTTATATTTTCTGCACAAAAAGGTAAAGTGTAAGAATTTTAGCTTTAGTAAAAGCGCCATGCTTTTACTAAAACCTCCAAATGTCAAAACACCATTCTATGTAGTTCTTGGAATATAAAAACTTTAAATTAACATTTAAAAATTCCAGAACTGCTTTGTATTTTGCAAACGGCACAATGAAAATATGTAAAAAATACTACATAGTGGTTTTAGAATACGCCCAAATTAATATTAAATTTTGCAATGTTGCCAAGTGTAAACTTTTTCGTCTAACCCAACTGTTTAAAATCACTTTGTTTAAAATTAGGTGCCCTATCTTTTTAAAACCATATTTGAGAAACTACATAAAATAAAGTTTTGACATCAAAAAGTTTTAGTAATATCAATAAGCCGAATTTGCTGCGATAAAAATAAACTGGGCTTTGTATTTAAAGAAAACAAGTTGCCAAGTTATTTTAAAAAGTAGGTATACACTTGGCAATATTGCAGGTATTATCGTCGAATTAGGCGTTTTCTAGGACCATCCTGTAGTAATTTTTACATTTTTCCTATGTACCGTTTATGAAATACGATAAAGTATTAAAATTTTTGAATAACAAAGTTTTCATATTTCCGAAACTACATAAAATAAAGTTCTGAAGTTTGGGAGTCTTAGTAATAGCGGGATGCTAAACTTATTGCAATAAATATAAACAGGGCTTTGCATTTTAAAAAACGACGTTGCCTACCTCATCTCAAAAAGAACACATTTGGCAACATTGCACATATTCTCATCCAATCGGGTGTATTCTTAAACCAGTATGTATAAATTTTTACATTTATTCTTGTTACCCACATTATTAGCAATACATTTTTATATCAAAATAAAAAGCAAAATTAATCTGTTCAACATTTTCAAGTTGTGTCTTTTTTAATGAACACCAATTTTGCATTTTTTCCAAAAGTTTTTTTTTTTTTTTTTTATTTGTTTTAATGTCAACACCACCATTTAATCAATAGACAAAAATTGTAAAGATTTTACTTCCTGTAAATTGTTAACGAAGCCTTAAAGAGGACATGTTTATAGAACATTTTCTCCTTGAAATTATTTGTACTGTCACACCCCATAATAGGTACAAATAATTTAAATATATTATTATATATATATATATATAAATTTTTATATAATTTTATATATATATATATATATATAATATATATATATATATATATATATATATATATATATATATATATACAAACAATAAAAAATTATAATATTTCAAGTTTTACTATCTATCCGCTTGTGAGTTGATGCATCCAGATGCTCCTATTTTACCTTAAAGCCAGCTACAGGCACTAAAATATGTTGACTGTGGGTAAAATTAATTCTCAAGTTCAGCGCGAAGTCCAACACGTTCATCGTTTATCATTTTTATTATATGTCATAACCAAAACATGTCAACTTTAGTTAATACCACACTCCTGTGTCGAGCATGTTGAATTTTCTTATACGGGGTTATTTAAAGTTTGTATAATTTATCCCCATGTTTTGTATTACAGCGTAAATTTTATGAACGTTTATTCATATTTTGGGAAGAACAATGAGCCCTAGAAATATTGCCAATTTCGGAATACCATGTATAAAAAAAGATGCATTATTTAATTTCCTACAAGATAAAATATGTCAGGTATGTCATCAATCGCAAAATACATTACGCTTGTTGCGAAATAGCATTAAACAAATTAGGGTATAGAAAGTAGTATTTTTAAATGACTTTTGAAACCTTTAAATTTTCTGAGGACCTCCATTTTCGACCAAAAAAAAATTGCCATAAAGTTTCATCATAACATAAAGATTTTTCTTGCCGCACAGGTACTTAAAAACACTATAAATTTTGTTTTTTTTTTTAACAAAATGTGATGCAAGATAACTGTCTCTTTCTTTATATCAAACTTTTTTAAAAAGCTGCACAATTTGTTTCATAATAATTTTTATTTTAGATTATTGTTAACGTAAGAATTGGGGTATTATAAAGAAAATGTCTTAAATTTATTTTGCTGTCGACCTACTTTTGGTATCAAAAAAGTCTAAGACATTTCTTTTATGTACTTTTTTAAAACCATAAACGTCAATGCTTTCTATTTTTAATCTGACGTTTGACTCTTTGGTATCAATTAATTACTTTTTTCAATAATTATTTAATTTTGTTTGATTGATTTTAAGTCCGTAGATATGCCACAATTATAATTATAAAAGTAAACCATTATAAAAAGTCTTTTTGTATCAGACACAAAGACACGTCAATTGTAAAAATAAACTTTTGGCATGATATAAATTTTTTTTGGTCCAATTATTTTAACTGCTAAATTTTTTAGGTAATTCAAACAATTTTTAATGAACATAGTAATATTATTTGTCCTAAAGTTTTAAAATCCAGAATTTCGATTTTGTTACGTTTATATAGTCATTAAATATAGCAAACAAGGCTGGTTTCATAGGTAAATTAAAATAATTTTTATTTTATTATAAAAACAGTTAAATAACTCCTAAATTTAGATTATTAATAAAATTAATCCAACAGAAATAAGATATACAGTGTGTGCATAAAGAATGGAACCAATTCGTTGTTTGCTTAAGGAACACGTAAATAATAATTTTAAATTGCGCATATTTTGACATAAAACATAAATATAGGGTGGCTTATGTAGTAGATATGACGTCATCAACGTTTAAAAACAATATATTTTATTGCGGATTTAAAATCTCCCAGAGAAGCTGTTTTTGAAAACATAAAACACTTATGGTATTGGATGGCAGTTTCGTAGTTACAGAGTGCTAAAAAATTGTATACCTAAAGTATTCAGGGTGTCCGGAAAATACGTGTACAACGTTTGATGACAGACTCCGGCCGTCAAAATAAATTTATTAATATATATATATATATATATATATTTTGTATACATATATATATATATATATATATATATATATATATATATATATATATATATATATATATATAAAACAGTGTGTCCCAGGATGAGCGAATTTATACGTAAAAATGAAAAAAATTTTTTTGGGGTTTGGGGTTTGACCGTTTCCCCCCAGCCAAGCACCCCCTTTGTAAAGTTTTTTTTAAATTTTATGAGTGGGAAAAAGTAATTTCAAAAAAAGAAAAAAAAGTTTATAAAAAAAGGTTCTTTGAATAAAAATTTTCCCCAATTACCGAATTTCATAACCATAGGCCTACTTTTTTTTTTTACGTTTTGTTTCCAATTAATTTTTTTTATTATAAATATAATAAGTAAATAATTTAAACAAAAAAAATAAAAAAAGGGCATATAATTATGAAATTGGGGATTCGGGGTTTTTTGCATTTAAAAAATTTTTTTTTGGTTTTTTTAAACTTGCCAAATCCTTTTCCCCACTCAAAAAATTTTAAAAAAATTTAAAGGGGGTCATTTTTAAAAAAAAAAAAAAAGCAAAAAATTTTTTTTTTAACCCCAACAGGGCTGGATGCCAAACGGTAAAATTTTCCCCAACCCCAAAAAATTTTTGCTCATCCTGGGCACATTTTATATACATATATATATATATATATATATATATATATATATATATATATATATATATATATATATATATATATATATATATATATATATATTTACCATAAAAAAATAATAGATGTATTATCCTTAAGTTAGATACCAGTCAGCTTAGCAATATATATTGCAATATTTTAAGATCAACTTAATTTACCTATGTTGTTTTAGCTACATATTGTATAAACTAGTTTATTACCAATTTTAAATCCATTTGTATTTTTTAAATTTTTTTTGTTAAAAATATTTTTGTATTTTATTGTAGTGTAGTGTTTTAATTTTTTTATCCAAGATTAAACTTGTTTTGATCTGGGTTAATTATAAAAGTCCGCTTCCCCTAATCAGGTCTATAGTCCAGGAAACAAACCATTTTGCCTTTCAATTTTTTCAAAATGCATAGAATGACTTGAAATTTTGACAGTAGGTAGCGAATAGCTCAAGGATCAAAATCTACATCATGACGAAGGGCGCCTTCACCGTAGGGGTGGTTGCCAAACCATATCGGGGCGTTTTTTTATATATTTTGACCACAGGAATCAATAAAAAAATGATTTGTAAGCAAAAAATGTTCCATGCATTTTTTTGTAAAATGCGTACTTTTCGAGTTATTTGCGATCGAAAGTTTTTCGTCGACAAAATGAACGTTCTTATTCGTTTTTTTTTTGGAAATAACTCGATAGATACGCAATTTATCAAAAAAACTGTAAATAAAAAAATCGTAGCTTTTAAAAAAACAAATAAAATGTTTTCTTTTTTTTTGTAATTGCTGTGGGATCAATACAAGCCAAGTTGTGGTTTGTTAAAGGTTAGCTGTTATTCATCGTACTATTTTTGGCATTGTAATATTGTAAGGGATAAATTTTTAAGGAATAAAAAATTACATAATTAAATTAGCAATACTTTTAAGCTGTCGATTTTTAATTACAACTCTGGGATAAAATGTTATTTGCTCTAGGGTAGACAATTTCTTTTAATAAATCATAATAAGAGTTCATTTTCAAGGTTTAAAATATATTAAATAATGTTTTATAGAATTAAATACAATTTTTTAATTAATATGAGCCTAATTTTATGTGACTTAAGCTTTAATATTAAAGTTTTGAGAGTTTTTGCAATAAGGGGTAGTTTTCACCCCTAAAAAATAAAAAGCGACCTTCAGAATAATGAAGATTTTAAAGAGAAGGGTAAGTTAAGCTTAATCCCAAATTTTGATGCAAAACACTGTAATAATATATTAGTTTTTAGGGTAAATATATTTTTTTAATCATAATAGGGGTTGATTTTAAAAGGCTGAAATATTTTAAATAATATTTTAAAGAAACAAAATACTACTTTTTTAACTTACTTGAATTTTACTTAACTTAAGCTTTAATGTATAGTTTTATAGGTTTTAGTAATAAGGGATAATTTTTCCCCTAAAAAATAAAGAGCGCCCATAGGCATAATATAGATTTTGAAACAGAGAATAAGTTAAGCTTAATCCCAAATGTTTATGCAAATCTATGCATTTTAAATAAATTGCAAGGTTTTGCACTTTTTCTAGCTTTGTTTTCTGGACTACTAGTAGATTTCTGTCAAGATGTTCATAAAGAAAAAGGTTTCCGCTCTACTTACTTTAAAACAGTGTAGGTATGTCTTTTATATGTCAGTGCATTGCAGTTACATATTATATGTAATATTTCCGTATCTTTTTACTATTTTTATTACTTTTTTTGCAGCATACCCATATCTTTCTTTAATTTTTTGCTAAGCAAGTCAATATACCATAAAAAAAATGTTCTATGTTTTAAATAAAATGCATGGTCACTTTTTATTTTGTTTTTGCACACTTTGAGCAAAATCTGTTAATTTTGATATTATTATATATTTCCATTTACTATGTTAATTAGGGTTATCTATTAGAAAAAATGTAATTACAGCAAAAATTGAACCTTTATTCCACAAAAATAAACTCTTCACTAAAAATAATAATTCAGCAAAAGTCTATAAAAAAGAAAGTATACCTTTAGGTCAACTATATGCTAAAAACCACAACGGGCTCATTTTTAGAAGGCGATCGTTTTATCGATATGAAGGGAAAATTTAGGGTTACTGGGAAAATAAATTGACTTTTTATTCTAAAAATGGTTTTGTTAGCAAAAATTGACAGCCTGCTCAAAATTATTAATATAAGCCAATTTTCCATAAACATAAAGCTACTTTATTACATTTATGGAAAAAACATTTACTTTTTTGTCGATTTAGCATATACACAATTAATATATTATAATAAGAAAATAAATACGCGAACTGTTTAATTTTTTTTATAATTGATTATTTTAACGTCATTAAATTGCAAATGTTTTATGTTTATCTGTCTGTGTGACTATAACCAATTTTATGTTTTAGAAAAACCAAAGATTGAATAAAAATATAAGTGATCCGAAGAGCGATTTAAGCTTAATTCGTTAACAAAAAAATGAAGAAATCCTTACTTTATTTTTTTATCTTTGGACAGTCCACGGAGGTTGCAGCCTAAGAACTAACGTACCGTGGGTATCTTAAGTGTGGTGAGAAGGAGTTTATTCACAAAATTTTTTAATAATTGAAGACTGGAAAAAGAAGGGAAAACTTCTGCGGGTAGCAGGTTCCATAGTCTGGACATTCTAGGGATAAAGATGCGAAGCAAGCGAGAAGTTCGGAGCCCTCCCAGTTGAACTGTAAAATGATGCATAAAAGTTGCACTACGTGTTGCTCTATTGGAAGCTGCCAGAGGGGGAATTGTACTGGCCAACTCCTTTGAGGAGAAGGCATGAAAATACCTATAGAAGAACGACAGATCCTTACAGCTCGTGGGTGGGCAAGCTTTTTTGTGAGCATGGGGTCAGACGAACAGCTCGTCTTTGAATGGAATCGAGAATGCTAATGGGGACGCCATTCCCCAGACATGAGAACAATATTCTAAAAAGGTCTGATTTGGGATACATAGAGAGTATACAGATTGGACAAAGAGAAATACTTTTTGACTTGAAAGAGAAATCCAAGCTCTTTTGAAGCTACTGAGGCTATGGATATAATATGTTTGTGCCAGTTAAGGTTAATCTCAGAAGTAACGCCGACAACATTAAATAAACACACGACAACAAATTAATTAACAACATAAAACATATTAAATGACTCTTGGTTCGCAGGACTTGGCCGCTCATATGTAACGGATGAGCACTGCCAGACTTTTTTGACAACATGACTCTTGTCTGTGGTCTCTAACCTAAAATAATAAATAAAAGTCATAATTAGTCCTTTTACATGTAAATGTTCTTTATATACAAAATCTTATTTAATATATATATATATATATATATATATATATATATATATATATATATATATATATATATATATATATATATATATATATATATATATATATATATATATATATATATTTTTTTATATATATATATATATATATATATATATATATATATATATATATATATATATATATATATATATATATATATATATAAGGAGGAGGTAAGTCTTGGCCGACCAGTTAAACAACAAAGGAATAAAAATTTTTGGATATCGGTCCAGGAGAGGGCTAATTAAAGTGAAACACTTCTTAGTTTAACGAGCTTTGAAAAAAATTTTTTTCCTTCTTCAGGTCTACAATATGGAAAAAAAACAATACAATAAATAAACAAAAATTTCTCAATTTTAGGTATACTTACAACTAAATGCCCCTTTTTTAGGAATTGGTAACATCAACAACAGCTGAATTTTACAATGTATAGAAACGGGGGATTGTTAAGTTTTTGAAAAAAAATTATATTAATGTTTCTTAGTTCTAAACTGATACATTTTTAAAAAAATTTTAATTGTTATTAAATGTAAGACTAGTACAGAATGGATGGATTTCTATACCACTTTATTCGTTTCAGGGTCTTTTTAGTTTAACATGTTTTTTTTAAGTTTTTTTTTTTTGGAATGCAGTATAAGGGCCCCGGGCCATATCTAGGTTAAAGTTAAGATATTTTAAAACTTAACTGGAAGATATTTTTTTTATGACTGAATGTGTATGTAATATGAAAATTTAAAAAATTAGTAATAAAAAAAAATATTTTTAAACAGTAAATATGTAGTGTCTTAATGATCCGGAGCTCTTATCTCTCACATAAGAGCATGTGTGTATGTACGTGTATGTCTGTGTGGTGTGTGGGTATCCCTTATCTGAAAACCTAAGGGTAAGTGGGGAGTTTTGCATGTGTATGGGTATGTGTGTAAATTATCTGTCACCAAGGGGTTTTGGGGGGGGTTTTTGGGTGTATATGTTGGTGTATGTGCCCCCCTTTTTTTGTCTTTCCCCAGATTTTATGTTTTATTATTTACTTACAGCCCTTCGCCCATAGCTTTCCCCCTTACACTTATCCTAGAGTTATTTTGGGGGCCCCAGTTAGAAAAAAAGTGTTAACAATAAAAAAACAAAAAAAAAAGGGGGGGGAAGGCGACCAGCCTATTTTTTAAGTGGGGTTTAAAACTGAACAAAAAGAGTGGTTATTTAAAAAAAGAAATGTTAGGTTATAAAAGAAATGTTAGGTTAAAAAAAGAAAACCAGAAAAAAAAAAAAAAACTACAGAAAAAAAAATCAAAAGTTTAAAAAAATTAATTATCTTGACAGTTATTTTTAAAAATTTTTTTAGCTTGAAAAAAAAGAACTATTGGAATCTTTTTTTTGTCTTTTGTTTTAGGTTAAAATTGAGTAAGTTAGAGAAATTTTCCCGGTTTCCCCAATTTTTTTTATTGATGCTATTAGAATGTTTGTATATCTCTATCATCTAAAAGAACCACTCTTTTGTTATAATTCGCCTCCACACACAAAATTTTCGTTTTTTAAAAATTAAAAATATGTCCAAGTTGATTGCAATGTTGAGACAATGCACAAAAATTTTTTCCTAATCTAAATCACTTTTATGTTGTTTTAAATTTTTCTTTGAGTACTCTAGACGTTTGTCCTATATACACGCCATCGCACTCAGAGAAGGGGAATACTATATATTACATTATTTTTTTTTCAAACTGTCCCCCCTTGTCTTTAAGTTTAAAAAAAAGTTTTCCTATTGTTTTAGTGTGTTTAAATGAATTTTTTTATTGAATTGTCAGAATGAAACAATCTGGTTATTTTATTTCCCCTTATTTTTTTTATATAGGAAAAAAGAATAAAAAAAATGGGGGGGATGTTAAAAAAAATGCACTTATTTCGGGGGTCGGGGCCTTAAAATTCCCCTTTTCATGGGTGATCACTATTGCTGTATTAAAAATAAGCTTTGTTAAAATTTTTTTTTGGAAAAGAATTAAGTAGTAAAATGCTAAAGTTTTTTTTAAGTTATTCTGTACCAAAAAATGCATGTGAGATTCTCATTTCGGTTTTTTTAATCTAATATTAGATTTTTTTTTTTTTTTGGTGGTATGACTCGAGTAATAGTTGATATACCTGCCTGGGGCTGGTTGGTTTAGTATACCAGTCAAGAATGACCCTGGTTTTTGCTTCCTTATTACTCTAGTGTCCAAAAAATTACACTATTGTTGTTTTCTTTTTCCACCGAAATTGTATGTGTTCATTATAGCTATTGAACACTTCAAAATTTCTCGTTGACGCCATCTATTATAACATCTGTACCAATAGATGGCATCAACGAATTCTTAAAAGTGTTCAAAGCTTTTTCTTTTACGGTGGAAAAGAAGACAACAATAGTGTACAAAACATAAAACGAAGCCAAAAACAAAATTTGAGCATACTTAACCAGCTTCGGGTTTCAACAACTCGGTCATCCACCAAAACAAAAATAAATCTAATATTAGCATTAAAAAAGGAAATCTCACATGGTACAGAATAACCAAAGCTCTTTAACTTTACTCCAATTCTTTTTCCAAAAAATAAACAAAACTTTTTAAAAACGGCAAATACCCATACGTGATAATAACGGCATCCCAGAATAAGATGCATTTATTAAATTCCTTTTTTTTTCCGTATAAAAAGTATGCAACTAAAATAACCGGGTTTTCATTTTTGACAATTCAAAAAATTGCATTTATAAAACAATGGGGAAAACTTTTTAAACAAAACTGACAGTTTGAAAAAAATCTAATGTAATATATAGTATTCCTTGCTCTTTAGTGGCGTTATGGACAAACGTCTAGAAAATCAAAGATGGAAACACAACAAAAGTGATTGTAAATTAGGAAAAATCGGGATTCTCAAATTTAATCAACTTTGGACATATTTTAATTTAAAAAACGAAAAGTGTGTGGAGGCGGGAAAAAAAGGTGGTTCCAAAAATGAAGATATACAAACCCAATGTAATAAAAAAATGACATTTTCTTTCATTTTCAACTTACTAATTTTAATAACAAAAAAAATATTAAATTCTTTTTCATCAAGCAAAACATTTTAAAATAACTGTCAACATAATTAATTTTTTAAATTTTTTTTGGTTTTTATTCTGTTTTTCTTCTTTATAACCTAACATTCCTTTGCCGTTATTTTTTTAGTAACCCTCTTTACGTTGGCCTCATAAAGGGTGGTCCCCCCCACCTTTTTTTTATTTTGCCTTTTTACTTCCTAAATTTTTAACTCTAGGATAAGTGTATGGAAAACTTTTGGGCGAAGGGCTGTAAGTAAATAATAAAACTTCTGGAATGGTACAAAACCATGGGCCCCCCACCCCTAACCCCCCCCCGGGGGACCGGGTTCCCCACCCCGCCCCCACTCCGGCCCCCCGGGAAAGGATAAAAGGGTAAAAACCGGGCGGCCCGCGCCGCCCCCCGCCGTGAGGGTAAGGCTCCGTGTCTGGGACCCCTTCATATTTACTGTTTAAAAAAATTTTTTTTTTCTATTACCCCAATTTTCAAATATTAACCATTCAGTCATAATAAAATCTTTAATTCTTCAATTTTGGGTTCCGGGTTAAAAATAAAAAACAAAAAATACGTAATTTAAACTAAAGACCCCAATAAAAATTTTACTTTGTAATTTACTTTAATAACATTATAATATTTTAAAAATTAAAAAAACTTTTGAAAGCATTAATATGAATTTTTAAAAAAAAAATATCTTTTCTTACGTAAAAACGGTATTTATTTAAACTTTTAAATAATTTTCATTTGGTTTGTAAATTTTTACCAAAATTAAAATTGCTTTTTTTATTTTTTTTCCTAAGACCTGAAGAAATAAATATTTTCGAAATATTTAAAAAGTGTTTCACTTTTCCCGGGACCAAAAAATTTTATATATATATATATATATATATATATATATATATATATATATATATTATATATATATATATATATATATATATATATATATATATATAAGGTATTCCAAAAATCATGCGATTAAATGGCTTTGGATTAAATATATACTAAATTTTAAAAGATATTCTTAAAAATTGTGAAGGACTTTGATTTATCCACTACTAATTGTTTGCATTTTAAGGATTTTTTGCTTCTTTGTCAAATCATTTAAATAATTGTTTAGGTTTTATTTTTATTATTTTTTTTTTATTTTATTAAAAAACTAAAATTGGTGATATTTTATTTTCTTTTTGTATTTTAAGTTCAATCTAAAAATATAAATATTACAATCTATTTACTCGTATAAAGAACAGTTTTTATGTTAAACTATTAAGGATTTCAGTTAATCATTTTTATGGTAGTTACAAGAATATAATTTTTTTCCAAAGTTAAGATGGATATTTTGCACAAACAAATTATAAACACAATTGTTACATTGTGGTAAAATAAAAGTAAAATTTCCAATAATACTTTTTTTTACATCATGAATTATGAAAGAGGTAGAATCTAGAAAAAAATCTTAAATTTTTAGCAAATTTCTTTACTTTTTTTACTTTATTTTATTGACCTTTACCTTTAACAAAGAAGTAAAAAGGCACATAAAAAATGTACAAAATAAAAATTTATAGTTCATGTAAGCTAGCTAAAGCAATAACTTGTGTAGAAGTTTGGCAGGTTAAAAAAGTAAATTGTTTTTTGGATTTATACCTAATAAATTAGGATATATCTAGTACTGTAAATGTTTCTTGTGGTAAAAATGTAGTCTACAGCTTCATTTAACGTGTGTTTTATAAATATAAATATAGGATATTTTGGCTCCTTATGACCAAAGCATCATTTATTTTGGAAAAACTCTTTATTTTCCCATAGTTATGAAAAGAATATACAATTGGATTACAATACATAAAATTATAATTAAAAAATTAAAAACATTTGAACAAACAAAATTTTATAATTAGCAACTTAAAATATAAAAAATAAATAAATTTAAAAAGCTTACCACAAAAATTATTGTATTGTAAAAAGTATTTTCAAAAACCCAGAACATAAATGAAGTATTGTAAATAAGTTAAATTTATTGAAAACAAAATTACATGATTTTATAAATAGGCTAAACATATATCGTGGGTTTATCCAAAAAATGGTATACCCCAATAATTATTTAATATAATTTAATACCTAAAAAAATCATCTAGTAAAATTCAATTAAAATATATTGACTTTTTACGGCAAGGTTACCTTGCCATGATGTTTGTATCTAGCCAATAAAAAAAATTGTAAGTAAAGTAAATAAAAAAAAACACCATGTAATAAAAACATGAGGACCTAACCCACGAAAATTAAAGGCCATTAAAAAGAAATAAAAAAGTAATAAACAATAAATTAACTGACAAGTCGAAGCATTAAAAAATTAAACTAATTAAATAATATTTTTGGAAAATGCTGTAAAAGGAAAATAATTGCAAAATAAATAAATAAATAAATAAAATATCGGTTTGCAAGTCGGTCAAAGTAACTACAAAGAACAGCCTAACCAACTTACGATACTGCACAACGAATAAAGCTAGAAATAAAGCTATTCTAAACTAAATACATAATACAGGGTGTGCGGCCATTTTTTGAACCATTTTAATCGAGAATAACTTTAAAAAAAATAAAGGTATCAAGATGCGGTTTTTGCAGATGCACTTATATTTCTTTAAAGTTTATTCTCTTCCTTCCGATTTTATTGTGACATTCCATTAGCTCAAAAAAAAAATGGCCGATTTTCCATTATGGACAACTATGTTATTTTAAATGGAACACCCTGTATATGTTTCTATATTTTCAAAATTTAATCTTTCCCCTTTAAAAAAATGTAACACAAGCTATGGTTATCTCAAAAAACAACGTATTTATTGACCTTCGAAAAATTGACTGCATGTCGACCAACAATATTATTTAACAATTAAAATTTGCTTCATATGTTACAAAAAAAGGATCGCCAAAGTTTGGGTTATTCACAAAATAATAGTTACAATAAGGTTACATTACTTTTTAAAACTACTGTAAATGTTGAAAATGCCTTCCACCGACTTCGACGCACTTATTTAAATTCGAAAAAAACTTATTGAATCTATTGACTAAAAATTTTTCAGGAATATTTTCTATTATGTTTCGGATATTAATTTTTAATTGCTCTAAATTTTGGGGAAGTGGACTATAACACCTCTCTTTCACATATCCCCACAGAAAAAATCTGGAACGAGGTGGCCAGGAAATAGGGCCTCCCTTCCAATCCCCGGTTTCCCGAAACGTTGGTCAGTGAATCCTTGGTAATGTTAGCATAATGTGGTTAGCCCCATCTTGTTGAAAATAGACGAAATTCAATAGATTTTCTTCTTGCAATTGGGGATAAAAAAATATTTCCAGCATATCAACGTAAGTCCAAGAGGTTACAGTTGGTTCATGAAAAAAAAAAAGCCCATAAATTTTTTGCTTTGACATCACACCAGACTGTGACTTTTGGCGAATCTCTAACGTGTTCTTATATTGTCAGGATTTTCCTTTTCCCAAAACCTGCAGTTATGCTTATTTACTTTTCCATTGAGGTGAAATGTGGCTTTCGTCTGACATTATTAGTCTATCCAAAAATGTATATTGTTCCTTACTAAATTTTGAATTCTCTGGCAAAATTCCACCCTTTGTGGATAATCAGTTTCTTTTATTTCTTGTAACATTTGAATTTTGTATGGCTTTAATTTAAGTTCTTTTTTTATGATTTCTTGTACTTTGTTTTAGGAATATGGGCTGAACTTGAGATTTTTTTTTTGACAATTTGGTCTTCCTTTTTCTCAGAATTTGAACGTTTTTTTAGCAAATTCTCATTTTTCTAATTTCTTTTTATGGGGAAAGATCCTTACTCCAGAATTTTCTGTACCCGATTTTAATTGAATTTTTTTTGGGTGGGCTTTTTTTTAAACATGTTTCTAAATCTTCGCTGGGGTTTTTTTACTGATTTGGTTTGGGAAACATAAAAAACCTTTTTCCTTTTTTGCTTAACGAGAACATTTTGGGTTCCTAATTAAAATAACTTTCAAAAAGACCAACAATGGGCAATGGGCTTGTTGCTGTTATGGAAACGAGAAACTTTTTTTAAGGGGATTTTTAAAAATCCTTTTAAAATAATATTCCCATTCACATACAGTCAATTCTTTGGAGGTCAATAAATGCGTTATTTTTAAGATAACCATACGTTTACATTTTTTAAAGGGGGAAAATTAAATTTTAAAAATATTGAAACATATACAGGTGTTCCATTTAAAATAACAAAATTGTCCTATATCGGAAAATCACCATTTGTTTTTTAGCTAATGGAATGTCCCTAAAAATGGGAAAGATACGAGAATAAACTTTAAAAAAAATATAAGTATATTTGAAAACCGCATCTTGATATCTTTATTTGTTCAAAAATTATTCCGGGTCAAAATGGGGCAAAATATGGACGGCTACCCCGTATTATAAATAACTGTAGCAAGAGCAGAGTAAACTTTTCGTTATACATAATTCGTAAGAATTCTAATCTTACTGGGTTCAAATTAAAAG
>JAHBCN010015550.1:0-20825 GCA_019359885.1 Listronotus oregonensis
TTAGCAAAATGTTGAAGAAAGGCAAATTTTGTTAATTGGATTAATTAGACAAATTGGACTAATTAAAACTTTGGTTGTTTAAATGTTAATTATATAAACGTAAATATTTTTTAAAAAAATTTTTTTTAATTAAAAAATTAATTAAATATTTTTTTATCTTAGAAAAATTGACGTACCTGTGAAAACAGAATTTAAAAAAAATAATTAACATGCTGAATTAAAAAAACCCTACACAACACAACTTTTGCTATATCCGGGGATATATATGACGAAGAACTAAAAACGAAAAAGCATTAAAAAAAAACGAGGGACCTGAAAAGGAGTTTGTTAAAGACTTGACGTGTTAAAAAAATATTTAGCCAAATAATATACTATTTTTAAGATCAAAAAACGATACCTCTTAAAAAAATTTTCCTTAAAAGTAACATCCATCCAGATTTAATATTGTAACAAAACTTTACCTGCCCAAAGGGATTATCGATCCAGGTCAATATATCATATGTCAAAATAGAATCTCCTCAAAAATATTATAAAACCTATAAAAATAATTTACTAGTAAAAAAAGGGCAAACATAGATAAAGGATTACTATTATGGGAATACAAGGAAATTTTTAACCTTATATTTGATCATTGCGGCCAACGCCACCTGGCGGGTTTAGAAAATAACACCGACTAAAAATGGGGCGGGTTCTTCAAAATTTTCGTTTTTATAATTTTATTTTTAATTGAAATAAAAACAACAAAAAAAAAACAATTGTAATTTTTTTTGGTTCATATATTTTGATAAACACTAATGATTATTATGATATTTTCTATAATTATATTAGGCAAACATTAAAAGGTAAATTACAATTAGGTAATAAAATTCTAAGATTTAATTGAACCCACTTCTTTTCCTGCAAAAAGTACTTAGAAACAAAGACGGAGTTGCATCATGTTTTAAGGTAGATTTATTTCTGGTTCCACCAACATACCGAGCTTCTGGAGTAAAACAAATAGTACAAATATGCATGACTTTCGGACCTTTTCCATAGGCTTTACCTTTAAGTCTTCTCGACTAATTGCATTAATCCAAATATCATACAGCTAAAATAAAATTTTACTTTTTGAGTTTTCTACTACAACCCACAGTCAAGAAGAAAATTTTAGGGGGAAACGAAAATAAGTTTGGGATAAACACTGGGCATTTTAGGCCAATTATTTTAACAAAAATTAAATATTTATTAGCACAGGCATGAATGCTAGGATATTTTTTACTCACCCCTTGATCTTTTGGAAAAATATGAATACATTTGAGCATCCTTATTATAATTATTACAGCCATTAACAGTTAAAAACCATGGCGAAAAAAATTCACAATTAATAAAAAAGTAAAAAAACGCGGTATTCAAATAAAAAACAAACACTAAACCCAATACAAAGCCACAATACTCAAAATTCAAAATCAAAAATGTCATTGAGTGATGCAACACGCATTTGCGATAATTTGCGAAGCTTTGGTGAGACCTCTGGTGAGTTTGGGAAAAATGATTTTTACTATTTTTCGTAAACTGTTACGGTAATTAAAGTTGCCAAGGCATGATGCAATATCTATATAATCTGTCCATTTTCAATTGAGAAAAACACCTATTAGGTAACCATGGTTAAATTAAATACATTTTTTGTTGTTGTGACCATGGTTATTGACTTTTTGAACCAGTGAAATGCATTTTTGTTCGGGTATTTTTCTTAATCGAAAAAATACAGATTATAGGTATTGTTCTAAAATATTATAAACGTTTTTTTTATATTTTTATACTTTTCAAATCAAACTTTTTTGTTGACGTAAACCCACGTTAAAATTTTGATTTCCTCTCACAATTTTTTTTCATTTAACTTATTATAATGGGACGTTTAATTTTTATTAAAACAGCTGTAGTTTGACACTCTCTGTTCCAAAAATAAGCGATTTTTTAAAAAATAGGAACAACCACTGGCGCCTTGTGTTGAAAAGTCTTTGCTATCGAAGGCAAAGAAGACATTCATTAAAGTTTTATGAAGATCGGATGTAAACATGTCAAGTTATTGCGTCGAATGTGTTAGTATGTTTTGACTATCAGTCGGAAGTTGAGTTTCAAACAAAGAGCTGCGATTGAGTTTTGTGGTATACTTGGTAAATCTTTCCCCAAAACGCACCAAATGGTCCAACAAGCATATTATGGTCATAATTGTTTATCCCGCACGCAAGTTTACAAGTGGCACAAGCGATTTAAAGAGGGTAAAGAAACCATCAGTGATGACTAAAGACCAGGCCGTCCAAAATCGGGTTTATCCACAGAACATATTGAAAAAGTGCATAAATTTATTAAAAATAATAAGACATCGTCAGTGCGTTTCATTGAAATGGAATTGGGCATCCCTTCTACTGCTGTTTATTGCATTTTGTCCGAAGAATTGGGACTTCGCAAGGAAAATTTACGATTTGTTTCACACAAACTCACTGATGACCAGAAATGTTATCGAATTAAACATTGACATCAATTAAAGTACTCGTAAGGTACCCAACTTTTTGAAAAGGATGGTAACTGATGACGAGACATGGTGTTTTGAATATTAGCCGGAAACAAAGCCTTAATCTGCTGAATGGAGGTCCCCCGAAGAGGGAAATCCTAAAAAATTTCGTTTGGAGAAGTCAATGTCCATTTTTTTATGATTTAAAGGGTGTAATTTACAAAGAATTGGTCCAAGCCGCTTAAGCCGTGACAAGGGAGTACTATCCCAACGTTTTACGACGTTTTCTTGTCAGACTTCGTCGCTGTCTGAATATCGCAAACCAGAAAGTTGGTCACTTTTGAACAATAATGCTTCATCTCATAGTTCACGCCTTGTGAGTGAATTTATGATATAAAAAATAATCGCACACTGCAATTATTTTCTATTTTGAAACTTCATCTAACTATAAAAGAAAAGCACCATTACACAATTGATCTCATCCAAAAGGCGACGACCGACGAGCTAGACAAGGTTCCTTAAAAGGACATTTCCAACTTCTTTGACAAATTGGTTGACCGTGCAAATAGGTGTATCGAAGCGAATGGAGAGTATAATGATTAATAAAAAAGAATTATCTCAAAATGTACACTGGTTGTTTCTATTTTAAAAAGTTCAGTATTATTGGATTTTACTAATTTATTTTTCGCTTCTATCCAGTAGAAAATTAGTGGTTAGTGGTATAACGTAGGCCCATATTTGCCAAATTTTTATGGTCATCTTTTTCTGACGACTTAGACGAAATATGGTTATTACATTTAATAAAATGTTTTTTAATCGCCGAGAAAATATATGCCTTACATATTAATTTGTCAGACTAAATATTTTTAGCCAGTTAGTTTTTCTTCTCTGTTTGATTTTTTTAATATATCTATTATTAGTTTAATGGATCTTACTGGCGCGCGAATATTAAGAACTAAATTGTAATAAAAGAACTTTCTTACATTTTGGTTAAATATTTGGCCCCATAAACTTTATTAATCTAAGTTTTTTTTTAACTTGGGACACGCACGAAGGCTTACAGCCCAAATATAAATATTCCCTGGGTGTCTTGTGTGAAGTAAGAGGTAGTTTATTAACACGGACCATTTTGTAAATATTTTGTGATTTTGAGAATAAGCAAAAAGCCCTTGTGGCAAAAGGTTCCACAGTCTAGACACTTTAGTGATAAAGAAACAAACAAAGCGGGTCCTTTAAATTGTAAAGGGGTGCATAAATTGCATTAAGGTGGCCGTTTCGCCATGTTAAATCTCCATAAGAACATTACTGTCTTTTAGACCACACGACTCTAAAACTTGGCAAAATAAATAAAGGATCACCTTATATTTACATAAATAAGACATGTATCTTTCTCGTAAAGACATATAATCAAAAAAAACTAAGTTTTAATGCTTTAAAAACAAGGTTGAAAACCACTTAAGAATTAAGTTGGATTTTTCGGTAGTTAAAATTAAATATTTTCGGTATAAGACATTTATTTCGCATTATAACTCTTTACTGTGATTTATAGACATTTAGTAGTAACCAAGTAACAAAAATAATATGTTTTATTATGCCTTTTTTCATATCCGTGGCTCTTTTTATTGTAAATTTTAACTGTTTATCCCATATTCGATGCATTTAGAACGGAGCGGATTAAAGGATAGCTTAATTCAAATAACGTATACTTCAAAGAAGGACAGAAGACTGCGTGTTACTAGGTGAGAGTAAAACATAGCGACTTATAAGGAATCTGCCCGAAAACAACTTTTCAGAACAAGATTTGTCGCTTAATTTAATTTGCGTCATTATTTGTTATTTAACACTTTCAAACGAATACCTTTTAAAGGCAGCCTTGCAGGTCGCCCGTGCGAACAAGTGTGCGAAAGAGAAACAAGATTAGCAGTATAACATCTCTCTCGCTCCACGTGCCTGATTGTCGCCAGGGAGGGTTACATACCCCAATATCACCATGCATAGAAATATCTATATTTAATTTTTCTAGGTGAAAACTGTGCGTCGGACTAAAAAAAATATAAGCAGATTTAAACTCTTGACTTTTTTTAGTCCGACGTACGGTTTTCACCTAGAAAAATTAAATCTAGATATTTCTCTAGATATTCTTATTGAAACCGATATTATTATTGAAAAAAAAAAGATTTCCAGCGGCGTCCGTTATGTACACGTATCTTCGTAGGGGAGGATCGTAGGAGAAAAATTATGGGAACTTGTAAATTTAACGGTCAGCGCGAACTTGGCTATATAAATAATAATATATGCCATACGCGAATAGCAGTCTATTAGCTAGTGAAGTTAATCATGCAATTTCATTGACATAGCTACGTTCGACTGAGCGCTGACCCAAGCACTAAAAGAAAAAACCATGGGTAAATCCCATACTTACTCAGTGTATTTCTATCATTTATTATCTTCACTCAGTGTGCAAATTTATTGCTTAACGGTGAGACATATTGTTTCGACCTTCGAGTGTATACCTACAGCACCCTTAAAGTAGTATTCCCTTGGCAGTGCGAACAAACGTGCGAGAGAGGAAGAAGAATCACCTTTTTCTCTCTCGCTCCAAGGTGCTATTGGTTGAAACCTCCTCATCAGCTTATCATCACGTTGAAGGGAGAAAGAAAGGTTATAGTGTGATTTCTTTCTTCCTCTATCGCAGTGAGGCACGTCAAGGCTGCCTCTAGTAGGTATATGCTTGAGGGTTTCTACACAACTTTTATAAACTTTAATTGGCTTTATTTGTTAACGGTTTTTAGTCATGGCATCAGCTATTATAAGAACGTGTAATTAATGTTCATTACACGAAGCAAATTTCTTAGTTCAAAAATATCAAAAATTCGGATTACTCAGTTAATAAGGCTAATTCTGTTTAAAGCATAGTTTTACATAATTTCATATAACTCAGTTATTTTAGTATTTAAGTCTGTAATGACATTTGACTTTTACATTTTTAATATATTTTGGGTAATAAGATTAATATACGAATAAACAATAAAATATGATAAACTCAGTTTTTTGTTTACAAAACACATACAAAAATGTTTTCAATTTATTTTACATATATACAGGGTGTCCCACGATCGACAAACTGCGGCGATTTCTTGAAAAGTGGGTTTTGGAAATTTTGAAGATTTACTAACGTCGGTGGGAGCAAGTCGGCTAAAATATTTTCAGGGTGGTGGCTGTTATACCAGAAGTAGGGGTCAACTTGCTTAATTTAAATAAAACACCCCATGAGTAGAACGTAAATCTGCTATGCGGGCCATCCAGATATTTTAACCTGGGCCCTAAATTTTTTTTTCCAAAATTTTCAATTTTCCAATTTCTACCTGAAATAACTTTTTAAAAAATAATGAAACTGCCAATATTTTTATTTCATTTTAATCTAAGCTAATACTAGAATCATACAAATTGAATAATTGGGGCCCATGACAGCTACAAAGAAAAATATGGGCCCGTAAACCACAAAAAGAGGTAAACAATAAACCTAAGAGCCAACTTTAAATTGCATTAAAAAAGAAAACTAGAAATGATCGAGTATTTCTAATTAGTCAAAAACATCTTCAATTCATGCCCTTTCGAACAATATGCAATAACCACAATTTGCTTAAAAACAGCAAGAGTTATTTGTCAACTTTATCAAGATGGGCATTTTTTTCCTTTGTGGCTGTCATGGACCCCAATCATTGAATTTGTATGATTTTAGTATTAGTCTAGATTAAAATAAAATAAAAATGTTCTCAGTTTCATGATTTTTCAAAAAGTTATTTTAGTTCGAAGTCAGAAAATTAAAAATAAAAAAAAATAAGAAAAAATTCTTAGGGCCAAGTTCAAAATATCTGAGTGGACCACATAGCAGATGGCCCCACCTATCTCAGATTTATGTATGTTTACTCATGTGTCGAACACCTTGTATATTATTTCATTTTTAGATTCTACACAAGATTTCATGCATCATGTCCTCTACCTAAATCTAAACGTTTTTGACATATTTAAGTTTTGTACACAAATTTTTGCTATGAGAAAGCCGTTATTTAATCTGAGTTTGATTTATTGGTAAAAAGAACCTACTTTAATAATTTTTTAAAAATATTTTAATAGCTTATTATATGTGTTTAAAAAACAAGATTGAAAATAAAATTAAAAACTAACTAGAAAACATTTTTTTTGCTATCTTGTTGAGCATTAAAATAAGGGCAAGTTTGTACAAGGATGCCTATTCCGAAAATGTTTAGTTTTTGGTAAATTATTACATAGTTTAATATTTTTATATGGCGATTGCTGATTTGATGACTGACTCCCATTTGGTTAAAATATTTTACTCTTAGCTGAGTTATGACGGTGACATTTATATAGGGATTGTTTTTTAACGCCATTATAGTGAGCTCCGAGTATTTCGTGGATTATGTTTGCTCATAAAACTCTCAGTTTGGATTTTAACTCTCGATAATAATGGTGGTATCTTGAAACAGTGCAACTTAATTAGGTATGTGGATATCCTGAATTATCTTAACCCTTTTTTGTGATAGTCATTTCAGCACATAAACCTCCTGGCCTTTTAACAGATTCTGTTTTATAACTGGTACTTGGTTGTATATCCTAAAATATCAAAGATGAATAATATTAGTATTGACCTACGTCCAGGGTTTTCTGTATATTTTATATAGTTTACTAGCTTTTCGCCCGCGTGGATTAAACGATTTTGGCTTTTCTTGTTATTTTCCCGTCTCGCAAAAAAAAACTTATATATTCCATACATGGAAGAATATTCTTAGTCTAGCCTTTTGCCAAATTTTATCTTGACGAGTCAAGGATAAAAAAATGAATGGGTGATCATGATTTTATTTTATTTTATTTTCAAATTAAACCCCCTATAATTTTTTAATGATTATGACAAATATTATCTCTAATGACTAGATGCATTTGTTTAATAAAATAAAAAAATAAATAAAAAAATTGTAATTGTATTGTATTAAATTGTTATATTTTTCTTTAATAGGCACTTTATTCCGCTTTGGTTTGTAGAATAACATATTATTTAAATATTAAGTTTTATAGATAATATAAAACAAATTTAGACTAATAACTTCTCAAAAACATCGCACACATCTACATGTTTTTAAAGTGTACTCGAGGGCGGATTGGGAAAATTCTTATGGGGGGCGTCCTTAGGCAGGATAACCAGGGTTTTGGGGGTATTCATATTGAAATACGCCCCAATGTTAAGGGGGTCCGGGCGTCCTCCGTCCAGGTTAGCCACCTGTCTGGCTCCACTTGTAAATTACAAATTACAGTAGGCCTACGTATTATAGCAACCACATTATTTTTTACAAATAACTATTGCCTAACCTAATACAATAGGCAACATAAAAAGTTGTCAATTAATAAGTTACTAATTAACATAACAACAGTTTTTTTTCCCTCTTTTTTAAATGACGGGGGGGGAGCAATCGCCCCATTCGTCCCTCTCTGAATCCGCCTTTGAGTCTACTAATAAGCTTTAAATACACAAAAACACTTACCAACACCTACCAATAGTGGTACAGCTGTAAAGTGGCAAACAAGATTTTACTCAACAACCACAGACATTGTATATCCGGTAAACATTTTTGGAATCAAATCAAAACTAATTAAGCAAGCCTTATGTCATTCTCAACATCTAAAAGAAAATAAAATAATAAGTAAATAATATTTTTTGCATAAATATAATTAAAGAGATGAAATAGCAATGGTACTTCATACATTTTTATGGCATGAAAAAAGTATTTGTAAGAAATTTTGGTAATGAAATAAAAAATTAATAATTGTAATAGGATCTATGGAGAGAATTATGTCATTTATTCATCATATATCCTATTTACCATGATAACTTTACGTAATGCTAGTGTATTAACTTATCCGTAACAATTTGTGTCATTTTTTTTTATGAAATATAAATAAATATAGGTAAATATATAGAAATGTAACCAGTCAAGTAAAAACCTTTCAACATAAAAAAGATATGTACTGGGGCTTTAACAATTATTGCATAATTCTGTGCTAAAATGAATTAAAATACCTCTTTGTCAAACCGAAATATTTTTAAACAAATTATTTAAGGGTGGTTCAAGGTCAAACCATAAACTTGAATTTTGTTTGTGCTGCTGTTGCAGTTCCCGTTCGCAAGTTAGACTTGGGCGGCAGTGAAACGGCAACGACAATGAAATGTCAAGTTTAAAAATTGGCAGTTACTTTTGAAAGTTGTATCCGCGATGAAATATAATTAAAAAAAAATAATGTGAATTAAATTTGTACTTACCTTTTGTCATCTTTGGGTATAAAATACCTCAACCAGGCCTAAACTCTTTGAGTCATTTTAGTTTTGTATTTCCTTATAACCACTTTTACATCGTCTTTTAATGTCTTTACAGTTCATAAAAACACAAAACGTAACAACAAAATGCACCAGTTACATTCCATAAATATTAACACCTTTAACTAAACAAAGAATTTTTAAAATATAAACAAAACTGTCGTTATTCGGAATGGCCATTTAAAATCCAGAACACCAACTGATTTGTTATCCTATATTCTAATAGGTACATTCGAATCTCAAGAGCCAGGTATTGCATACTCTTTGTCATTCCATAATGTAAACAAAGACAAATAGATGTGACGAGCATCACAACGTAAAAAAAAAGGGCAAAAGGATGATCGCTCTTCTCGTCTCGGGCAATAGCCAATAGCCAAATAATATTTATAGTAGGACATTCTCCAGTAAAAAAAAATATGTACATTTTAACACTGACTTGTGTACGCCATATTAAAATAATTATTTTTGTTGTGAGAGTAAGTTATTTGGGTATAACAACTACAATTTTTTTTCGTTTTACAAGTATTTTATTAAAAATAATAGGCTTGACGTTTTGGAGATAAAAATTTCGTTGCTTAAAACTAATTTAACAATATTTTAAAACAGTCAAAAATACCTGAAAATACTAAAAAAGTTAATTTTAAGGAGGGTTTTGTGCTCGACCAACAGTCAGCACTAACAGCGTAGGTCTACCAATGAAAATGTTTACCTTTGATCAACTACAGCGCAGAATTCTTAGCAGTCTATTACCTCTACATTGTAGTTGATCATACATTTTCATTTATTCGTCCGATGTCAGCGCTAACCGTCGCCATCGGTCGCCTTATTAGTTTTGATTGATAAAAGTACCTTTTTTGCTGCGAATTCCCGCAGAAACATTCATAATACTTAAACTACAAGGCGGGTTAAACAAAGGGATATCCTTTTTTGCTTTTTATACCTACGATACCTATTTGTTTTTCCATTTCATTGAATTTCTAAACTTTCATTTTCTGGCGATTTTTAAATTTTTACTATGTACTTGCTCTACCACACTATTTTTTATGCTAAAAGTCGGTGGTACTTTAACATAATAGGGCTGTAAAATATTTTTGTTTTATCCGTAACATTTTTATTACATGAGTGAAGAAAAAAATTTTTTTAATAATTTTTAAATTCCGCATACTATTATTTTAAAATTTTACCAATAAAATCCAAAAGTGGCATAATAATTTGTTTTATAATACAGTCAAAATTCTTATTATGGCGAAGTTTAATTTAAAATTGTAAAATATTGAAGAATGACCCTTAAATTTTATTAGATTGTTTCAGCTTTTGGGCGAAATAAGTATCTGTACTTCAGAACATATTGGCATTTAGTTTTAGTTGAAATTGTTGACATTTTTTCGGTTATACTTTTCTACGCACCGGGGCAGCACTTGGTGGAACACAAAATTGTAAAATATTAGTATCTAAAATGCCTGCGCAGCGCATCCAGACGGCCACCTTAAGGCAAAAATGTTATATCATCTAAAATAAAGGTCTTGTAAAAATACATAAAATTATGTTATATAAAGTTTCGTTTATAGTTTTTAAGATATCTGTATCTGAAAGTGCAGAGGGTGATAAAAATCACTGCATCTAGGCCTCAGTAGGCCCGTTGTGCTACCTCCTAAAGGGGACTTCTCACTCAGTACGCTGCCCATCCTACTGATTTAAAATAGGTGAGAATGTCGCCGAAGGAAATCTCCTTAATGTCGGTCAAAGAAAGCCAGTACTCGCCCAGCATGGATCTTCTCTTGGACGAGAGTGCAGGGCAGTCACAAAGGATGTGCTCCACCGTCTCGTCTTCCTGTTCACAACGTCTACACAGAGGTGTGTCATTTATACCCATTCTAACGAGGTGTTTCCGTAGTTGACAATGTCCAGTAAGAACGCCCGTAATTAGACGAAGGCTCTCCCTAGGCTTTGCCAAGTAACGATTAGCTGTATCTCTGTCAGGATAGTTCAATAACTCCCTGGAAAAGTTACAGTTTACTGTTTCATCCCATCGTGTTGTAAACTGCTGATGAGAGTGTTTTTTAATTAGGTCCCTCATCGTGGACCCTGTCAGACCAACGAAAGGTTCGGGTCCAAAAGGTTTTGTCCCGGCAGCCTTCCTGGCTAACGAGTCAGCGATGAGGTTGCCTTTGGAGTGCGCGTGTCCTCTGGTCCAGCAGAGAATGACCACATTCATGCTGGAAGCGTCCACAATGGCACGGTGACATTCTAGTACCAGACCCGAGGTGTAGCGTGGTCTCCTTAGGGCTAGTAGTGTCTGTCTGCAATCCGTATGGATAAGCACGACTTAACCAGTAATGTTTCTACTGCTTATTTCTTTTGCAGTTATGGTTATGCCTGTGAGCTCAGTTTGGAGAACGCTGGCGAACTCACTCATAGATTTGATGTTTAAGTTAAGAGATCTAGAATGAACTCCACACGGGGACCTTCTTTTGTTTTCGAACCGTCTGTGTAGATACTAATTATACCTGCCACGTTTGTGTTCGATTCTCCTTTGACGTCAAATTTGTAGGGTTTGTTAAAAACAAAACATGGCGCAATAGAGTTTACTTTCGTTTTTTAGATATTAAGGTTTTAAATTAAAAAAAAACGGTAATATCTGAAATATCTGATTTTTGGCTATTTGACCCCCAATTTTGACTTCAGATTCGTGTTTAGCGGAAAAAAATACGCCAGACACCTAGCACACACCTGTTTTATATTTTTGTGGGCCTGTGTTATTTGTATTATCTTTTTAGAGTATATGTTGGGCGCAAAGCCCGAAAACGGCCAATGGACGGAAAAAGTGGCCAAACCCCGTTCTGGTCGTCCAAAAACAGATTTGCTTTGCTTTGCTTACCAGAACTAACCATGACCGACTAGAACTTAGGGCTTTTAAATTTGTCTTAATAATTTGTAGAAGTTATAAACAAAATTTTAACAACGTGTTGGAAAAAACCCGGGGAATATATAACTACACTTTTAAAAAAATTTATAACTTCTATCATATCAAATATTATACAAATTTTGTTAATAACTACCTAGTCGGTCATGGTTAGTTGTGGTAAGCAAAGCGGCTTTTTATTTTGAAACACGCGTTCTGGTCTACCTTAAACGGCCGAAAAGCAATATTTCGGACATTGCTGTCGACCAGAACGGGGTTTGCCACTTTTTTCGCCCAACATATATAAAGGAAACAATAATTAAATACTCACCTGAAAAAAGGCGTAACCTAAAGACATTTATTTCACACAAAAGATTTCTTGTTGCTGTTAATTTAGTTTAATTAATATTTGCTGTTGGCGTGAGCAAAACATAGATAACCAGAATGTTTTCTGGCAATACTCCTGCTCAAAAACAACAATCGACAATTTAATCGTACTGTTTTCAAGATTGATGATACCGTCCATCCTTGTTGACAGTAACAAACTGTATAAGCTCCGATAATTACGGCCGAATTTATAGATAATCGATTTTCGACGAATAAACAATTAATGGCCGCCACTTACTGATTTAGTACACACGATTCGTTAGCGTTTGCGGTTTTCAAATTAAATTGCATATTTTTCGTTAATTCCTTTGTGTTGCCCGCTTTTGCTTTTATAGAGATTACTGCGTAGAATGCATAAATAGAGGGTAGTTATTTTGAGAAATGTGACGCTCTTTAAAGGGAAAACCAATTTCAAAATATCCCCGGGCGAATTTGAGGTAATTAATAGGTGCGATTTCTACATTAAAAACAGCATTATTTAAATAATGTTTACGTGATGGGAGTAAGTTAATGGGCTTAGTTGTAGAACTAAAATTAAAACAAATTATTTTAGGAAAATTAGTTTATAAAATATATTCAAATTTGAAGTCCAAATGCACTACCAATAAATTACATTTTGCGGATTATGGGTAGACCTTCCTTAAATTTTTTTAAAAACTTGTACCCGCTAAATAGAGCTGGGTAGAAATCATATTCCTTTGAAATCGAATTTAGGAGTTGATTCCTTTTAAAGGATCCGAAGGCCGAAATCGATTACTTTTTAAAAATAGGATCCGTGATTCGGATTCGTCATATAATTTTTTAAAAATCTGCCTTTTTGAAAAAATCCGATTTTAAAATGAATCGATTTCTTATTTTTTTAATATGAGACAAATCGGGAATTAAATTGTAAAATCCGCCATTTTGAGTAAGCCATTTTAAATTTCCAAATTTTGACATAAGATATTAATTTTCGAATTTTAACATAGCACCCTTTAGAACCCTTATATCCTGAATCTAAGGCAAATAGGTTTAAAAATGCCAAAACCCACCATTTTGACTTTTCCATTTTAAATTCCCGAATTTCTACCTAAGAGTTAGAACAGTATCACATTGATTTTTGCAAATAAAGATGAATTTTAAAACATATGCCTAATTAAATCTTTTAATAAGGAAACACACCTTACATGTGATTTTCAATTAAAATATGTTGTTTTTCAGGTCCAGAGAAACAACTTTAAAATGAAACTTTTTTCTTCGTGACCATAGAGTGTGATATCTAAAAACAAGCATACGTTTTACTTGCATTTGATCTTAAATGTTTTGATTGCTCGATCTTCATAATTTTTTAATACGTTATCATTGAGATAACCCCAAGGTACTTTTAAATGGGACATTTTATTGTTACTATTCAGGGTGTCTTACAAAAATGAATTTAAAATTTGAATACATTTTTATATTCCGCAATCAGAGAATAGTACAGTAAACGAAGGTATGAACCTCAAAATCAGGTTGGACCGTCAATTTTTTTAATTTGCAGGTATTAAAATTATACAGTAACCTCTGAAAATATCATATAAAAAATGCAGGGGAAAATTTTTCTACGAAATCCATTTTTAAACTAATTTGGTCGATATCTTCGGAAATGTGACATTTACGAACAGAACGTTTTTTGGGCAGTTTAAACAAAAATAACCCATCACTTTTGTCAAAAATTTGATAGTTTTTGAATAATCGGTTAAAAGGGCCCCGTTGCACCTGCCCGATCCCCCGAAAGGTTTGCTATTTTACATTTCCAAAGGGAAAGGGGACTAATTTTTAAAACTCAAAAAATGCATATTTTTGTTTAAATTTAAAGTTTACAAAAAAGAAGAAACATGTAGCAATATTTTTTTACTTTTCCTTTTTTTGTTTTTTAAAAAAAAGGGCCAAAATTTTTTTGGATATTTTGCCCCCTGCTATCAATATGCATTTTTTTTTAAAAAAGGAAATTTCAGGGAATTCTGGATTACAGGGGGTTAAATAATTCCGCAAGTTTCAATAAATATATTTTGTGTATTTTTTAAAAACGTGGAGGGTTTTTTAAATTTTCAAAGTTAAAAATGTCGGTTTTGGGAATTAAAAAATATTCAAGGACCAATCAGTTTTAAAGCCACTTTTAAAAGCTTAGGATTGCCCCCCCCCGGGGATATTTTCTTATATTCCAAGGTTTTTTTATTTTTCCGGAAAATCGAAAAAATTTTTTCACCTAAAAAAAATTTCTTTTTTTTTTGATAATTACTTGAGATTTTATTGGGACAAGAATTTTCTAGATTTTCCAGAATACTAAAAAATTTGGAAAAAAAAGAGTGCTATCGAGAAGGGGACAATCTAAGTTTTTAAATGATTTGCATTGTTAGCCGATATGGTCCTTGCATATAATTATATTAATTAGCGATAAACCCGAGCATTTTTAAAAACTCCGGGAATTAACAACCCCCCTAAGAAAAACATGTTTGTTTATAAAAAATTCACAAAAAATTTAAAAAAGTCTTTTGGAATGTATTTAACACCTTCAAGCCCCATTATCAAAGGATTCGGTAAAATTACTCTTATAAAAATGGGAACTGATTGATAGGAGGTAAAATATCGAGCAAAAACTAATTTTGGCTGGGGTTTTTTAATATTCTAGAGAAACAAAAGAAAACAGTGAAAAGTTATTTCAGCTTCAGGTTTTTCTTTCATATGAACCTTTGAATCATGAAAAAATATGTTTTTTTAGGTAAGTAATTTAAAATTTCCCGTCCGCTTGGAAGTGTAAGTAGCTCGAGATGCGGGGCAGGTGCAAAAATACGCGGCGCGTTTATGGCCGGTTATCTCAAAGACTATCACATTTGACAAAAGTGATGGGAATCATTTTGGCCAATGAACTGTTTCTTTATTTTCTTCTAAACATGAATTGCGTAAGTAGCAGTTGGGAAAATCTGCCAAAATATTTAAAAAAACGTTTCCCCTTCCTAACAACCCTTTTTTTCAAGCCCTTGCATGGGACATTTTTTATCTATGATACAGAAAATTAAAAAACATTAATACTTGCAAATTAAAAAAAAAATTTGATGGCCCAACCTGATCTTCAAGTTTGGGGTTTCTTCGGACTTCATTTACTGAACTAGAAATTATTAAATGGTACTTGTGAAACTTTCTGTAAAATTACAATAAAATGTCCCATTTATAAGGTGCTTAAGGTTATCTCTAGAATCACATTTAAAAACCCTATGAAGATCTAATATCGTAATTTTGGAATAAAGTTCAAAAAATTGTTCCATTTAAGGGTGGTTTCATGTTTATCTCATAAATAACCCATTCAAATTTGAAAAATATTTACCAAAAACTAATTTGGTTAGGAGTTACAGCACTTTAAAATAATTCCCAATCTGGATTATGTAGTATCGTTCATATCGTAGTTACCATTTGTAAGTATAAAAACTAAAGATGATCCGGATTTGTGATCCGATAAATAGGAATCAAATGTTTTTTCCTTAAAAAATGTATCGTGATTCGTATTGCTGATTCGATTTTCGTTAATCTATTTCTTTTTTAATGGATACATCTAGCTCTGCTGCGCGATAATCAACTTACTGGAAAATTGTAGAAGTAATAGTCATCGGGGGAAACCCCGCACGCCCCTTTTTAAAATAGTGAATAGACTATGCGCGGATTATTTATTGATGGGCTTTACATGATGAGTGAAAAATAGACCTACACAGTGCAAAAAATAGCCTTTATTAAATAATCAAACTTAGTATGTCAGCTAATCGATAAATACGCGATAAACATTTCAAATACCTTAATTTAGCGTCCTAAGTACGATTATTTCAAAATACCTATAGCAAAGGTCGAGCTGATTGGTCCTTAGAAGCACATTAAATTTCGTTTGGCTTAGATGGCATACTGAATACTAAATTGTTCCAAGATGGCTATTGTTCTCACTTTCTAGACTATTTAGACAGTAAATCGCAGTCATTCTGTAAAATCTTTCAATAAATGATTATCACATAGTGAATATTCACTACTTGCTGAGCTGACGATCTATAGCAGTTAGCTAAAAAGAGTCGTAATTCTGACAAATCCTAGAACTCATAAGCTTGCAAATGAGGGTAAAAAATTAGCCGGTTTAATTCCTTCACTGGCAGCTCCCAATGAAGCAACACGCTAACAGCAAATATTAATTAAACTAAATTAGCAGCAAAAAATCTTTTAAGTAAAATAAATGTCTTGGGGGTCAAATGGCAAAAAATCGAGAAAAGGCGTAATTTCAGATATTACCATTTTTTTTTTAATTTAAACGATATCTTAAAAACTATAAACGAAACTTTATATAACATATACTATGTATTTTTACAAGACCTTTATTTTAGATTAAATAATCTTGTTGTCTTAATGCAATATTTTTCGAGTTTTAATCAAAGAACCGAATTTTCAGGATTTTTTCAAGTTATACCTCTGGAAAAAAATTAAAAATTTTTTTTTTGTTTTTTTTCAAATTTTTAGTGATTTGAGATTCAAATATTTAAAATAAATAATTTATTATAAAAAAAACCGTACCAAGAAACTTAAAATCAGTGAACGTAGAAGCGCGTTAAAAGAAAAAATATGTATAAATAATACAGAGTTTATTAAGTTTTAATATTCGTCAAAAACTTTTACGTAAGTTTGTCTGGTAATACTTCTGCATTAAAGTAAAATTTTATCTTCACTTTAGTCTTTAAATAACACAAGAGAAAAAAATCTAAAGGAGTTAAGACTGGAGACTGTGCGGGCCATTTCATTGCACCTCGTCTGCTAAATTATTTGCCTGAAAACTGTTCATTAAGCCACTCTCGAACTGCTAAAGCATAGTGATAGCTAGCTCCATCTTGCTGGAAATGCAAATTATCTTTACTTAGTTCCATAGCCTCATTTTTATCCACTTGATTTTCTAAAGATTTGACAATAAAAGGGTATATCAGATTTTTCAGAAGGTTCAGACATAGTTGACCAGTTAAATTTTCTTCCAGAAAGAATAGCATAATAAATTCGTTTTTATAAATACCTGGCCAATCGCTGATCTTTTCTGGAAATTGTGTATGACCTTCCTGAAATAGGTGCGGATTTTCATTATTTCAATATCTACAGTTGTGTCTTGTGTATTACTTATTTACTTTAAAAGAAAATTGATTTGTCAGTAAAGCAGATTTTTTGATCAAATGAAGGTCTTTGTCACTTTGTTGGCATATTGATTCACAAAATTGTATTCTTCTTTTTAAGTTTATACAAAATTAAAATTTTGTATGAAAAAAACTATTTTTAAAAGACTTTGTTAAAGAAACCGGTAATCCAATATTGTTCAGCTTAGAGACTTTAAGAAGAGGCAAAGTTGCGAACGGTAGCCTCAATCTGACAATCTTCGTCTACTAGCCTTTCCATTGTAGTTTCCTTGTTGCATATAGAGCGAGTTTCTTTAAATTTAGGCACTAATTTTATCACACATGTATGGCCCACGTTTTTATCTTGATGCCCATTAATGAATATCTCTGGCGGTTCTACGCGCGCATCCATCTACAGCACCATAAGGAAAAAATATTTATGTTTTTTTGGCAGAAGTATACACCATTTAAAACTCACAATTCCTTATTTCAAACTAAAAGTGTTAAAATAACATAAAAACTTGTGTTATTGCCGTGTTGTGGTATCAAACAACAAAAATATCAGTGAAAAAAATGCACAGGTATTACGTTGGAATTTTAAAAAAGGCTTTATTATTATCTCTGGCGCACATCTGGAGTACCTAATAAAATAAATTATTGCAACTTAATAAACGCTTTATTATTCACACACATTTTTTTTTAACTCGTTCCTACGTTCACCGATTTCAAGTTTCTTGGTCCGATAGCAAATTGTATGCCGTTTTCAATGATGTGTCCCCCACTGTAGGGCTTGATATTTGACATATCAAAGTAAAGTTAGCTGGAGGTAAGGAGGTGTTTGATAAAACATTATCAAATATGAAATTAAACTTGCTTTTGTATATCTAAACAAACGTTTTTTTGTTAAAGATAGGAGGCCCGTTTTGAAATTGAAGCACTATAAGCTAATTTTGCAAAATTTACCAAAATCTTGATGTAGGCATGTTAAAGATTTTGTGGATAGTCAAACATGGATGGTATGTGTGGATTTAGAAATTTCTTTGAGATTTTTTTTTTTTTTTTTAATACAAATTTGGTAACATATGTTAAATTAAATTATTGGTATAAGCATAATATAATTAATCAAGTACAACATTTATTTTTCACAACAGTTTTATATTTCTAATCAAAACGTCTCTTAAATTATTTTCAACTTTTTTAGTTCTCAAAATTGGTTAAATTAGAATAGTCTTTACTGCCAGATTTCTAAATTAAGTTTCTGACCGCCGCAGAATTTGCTTAATTAATATTTTAAACCTAATTTACTTTTCTCTGAGGAGATAAATTTCCAAGTATTATTTAATAATTATGGGCGCTTAAGTTTAAAATGGCTTTTTTTTTAGGAATTATAAAAACAGAACTAACAGGATTAAATTAACTATGTTTTAATGCACGCTATAGTGATGATGACGTCAATGAACAAGAATATGACTTAAGAAATAGTGTATTGTGTATTGCAAAAATCGAAGAGCTAATAGTTATCTTGTTATAAAACTAGTTTTTATTGAACCAAAACAGTTTTAATTAACACAAATTTATTATCGGATCGATTTAAAAAAATACGGTATTTTTATACTTTTTTTGGCCTTATTTTTTAACTTATAAAACGTGGCAATTGTGACGTGTCCAAAATAAGTTCTCCAACAGATTCCATTAAATTAGGTAGCAGATACTACTGGAAAAGTAAAAAATCTCACAAAATATTTTAACGGCAATTCAGTATTTTTCATTTACAACTCTACACAAAACACTAGAGATCTTATAGTATTTTGTGTTTTAAAGATAGTACAAATAATAAATTTATTACCTATTCGTTAAATATTATTTGATACGCCAGGAATATATAGTAAAAATAGATTAGTAAATAGGTCCATTTTGATTTTGTCTTAAATTTGGTTATTTAAACTTAAGACAAAATCAAGTAACAAAAACAAAACCATACAATATAAACGAAAACACAAAAATGTTATTTATAAAATCCCTTGTGAATGTAATAAGGTTTATAGGGGTAAAACTTCCAGACCATTAGGATTAAGATTTTTCAATTTTCTGAACACCGCGTATAAAATATGTGAAATGTTTTTATCCCAATCTTACTCTAAAAAGTAGCAATTTTTTTTTATTAGGAGTAGCTTTTTTCGATAATATCAAAAATAAAAAAGTTTTTCCTCCTCTCCAACACCTTTTCCGTGGACATACTGTATATATATATATATATATATATATATATATATATATAAAATATATATATATATATATATATATATATATATATATATTATATATATATATATATATATATATATAAATAATATATATATAATATATATATATATATATATATATATATATATATATATATATATATATATATATATATATTTTAAACCCCCCGATAACCCGAACTTACGGTCAGACATTGGAAAAGGACGTAACGCGTAATTAAAGTCGATAAAATCTGTTGCCAGCTTGAAGTGGATTTAAACATTTCTAAATAAAACTGCCTTTAAGTTCTATATTTACAATAAAAAATGGGCATAAAAATAAATAGATTACTAGATTTGGTTTAAAAAATAAATAATTTAAAGATAATTTGCTACATAAACCATTTTTTATTTATTTTTATTTGGTTAAATACCCTTTTTTCATTGCTACATTTCGCCCGCAAAGGAATTTCGCAGGCGGAATATGGCAAACCGCTTCAACGTTAGGAATTTTAAAAACCGGTCCCGTTGATAAATGGAATTTAACCATTAGGTGTAAAATGCGACGTTGCCCTGGATTTTTTTTGGTTTTGTGGTGTTTTTTTTTTAAAACTATTGTTAAAACTATTTACAAACTTATACTAAAAACTCTAAAATGGTGGTGAATGTGTTTTGTATGTGACTATTTACACGAAGATGTGTCTTTTCATAGGTAAGTTAGGTTCTGTTTGCTAGGGGATGTTTTTTCCAAGATCAGTGGCGTAGATTTCCAAAGGTGAAGGAAAGTAACTTTGACCCAAGGTTTTTATGCATTGTACTTGTTTTATTATTTTTTTTTTAGAATATTATCGAATTTATTAGTTTTTGAGTAGGTTTATAATATTGTGGGAAAAATTATACATTATACAAAAGGATCTTCTAATATTTTAGGTTTCCCCCAGATCCAATAACAAAAACATTTGGTTTTCTCCTTTTGGGGAAATTTAAAAGGGGGCCTTTTCCAAAAACACCCTGTGCTATGCTCCAACCATTTTTATCCCAGGAGATTTTGATTAAGGCAAAAATAGCAAATCAAAAGAATTAATACATATGAAGGCTGTATAAGAGCATTAAACCGGTATACCACGAAGAAAGAGAGATAGAACACGCCGTGTTAGACAAAAACCCCGGGGTTAGAAGTCTATTGGGTTTTGTTGTATACGGGGGATGTTGTTTAAAAGCTACAGGGGTCAGTCAAAAAGTTTTTTCGTTCACTTGATTAACATTTTTA
>JAHBCN010015551.1:0-20816 GCA_019359885.1 Listronotus oregonensis
TTTAGTGTCTAAAAAAATGTACTTAAAATCGAGGTGCCAAAAGGCGACGAAATATCACAGTACTTGTAAGCAGTTTTAAATAATCATATTTGTTTTTAATGCGTGTGGGACCTAGATATGATTTATTAGGGATGAGGCTCTGAGAAAGGAAATCATTTTCTTTGTGTTATTGTAAGAAAGATTTTTTTTGAGAGAGCCTCGGATGTCATGATTGTATAAGATGTAGGAGTGGAGTTTGGGACAGGAATCCAAAATATGCTTGATTGTAGAGGTGATTTCCATGTAGGAGGATCGGCTCGGTTGATTAAAAATCCGTGGGTCAGTCTGGTCATAAGCGACAGAAAGTGCAGAGAGAACTTCCCTAGGGGAGTGTTTGTGAATATGGTGTCCTTAAGCTTGTTGTCCTCTAGTTGAAGGTCCTATTCAAGTTGGGATATGGCCTTGACCTTATGTTTGAAGAAAATATTTAAATCCTTTGGGCTAAATACAAGATTAACCTAACTAAACTTAACTAGGATAGCAGATCTGGCAAATAATGGAAATCGTATTTATTGAATAGGCTTATTTTTTGCAGTTTTATTAATTGTTTTGATTATTCCTATGTTTTTCCTTATAAATAAGGAAAAAAGTAGTCGCTATTATTCGTTTTATGCATTGGGGAAATAGGACAGTTTTTGTTCATGTTAATAACACGACTTGATCAATCAACTTTTATATTTGGACGAAATTAGATGAAGTGCAATGCTTTGATATTGAAGTGAATCATAAGAACCTTCAATGTGAAAGTTAACTCTTAGTGTCTTGGATTTACCTAAATTCGACGATCTGCATAGCATATAAACAATATGGATCTTTCTCAAGTCAAAATTTCGCGTTTTAGGTCTTTTATATTTTTTTAACCAAAAACTTACCTTTTTAGAATAATGCATTTGAATATTAAAAATCTTTAGTATTTTTTTTAAAGATCCCATATTCTTTAACATTTATATAATATACCTAATACACTTTCCTTAAATAAAATCATTTTAAAATAATTATATTATTAAGTTAATTCAAACTTCTTTGAATTTTCAGCACTATGCGATCCGGAATATTCAACAAATGCAACATCACCCGTCCATCCAGGCGCAGCTCGCCAAATGTATGGTTCAAGCTCAATTCGAACAAATGCTAAAAAACCTATTCTTGCAACCGGTCAACGTCAATATGGAGTACGAACAACATTAAAACCCGAACTAACCCAACCACAGTTACCCTATTTTCCTTATGAGTATTTTCCTATACCGATACCTGCCTATGCCATTCCCACTATTTACCAGAAAAGTTTTGACAGACCCGATCAAAATAGGGGAGGTGGAGTTCTAGTTAATGGAATGTATGGTGGGCGAGTGGAATATCCAACAATTGGCGTTAATCCAAGATCTTTTCCATGGGGAATGGTTGCAGGTAAATATTCCTAGATGTACAATGTCATCTTCTCAACTAGACTATGTTTAAAAATTCCATATTAGTTTGAACCCATAGCACTAGACTATATTGGTCAGTTATTGGTTTGTATTTCTTTAAATCGTACTAGTTTTAACCAGAATTAAATAAAACACATTGTCCAGAATATTTTATCAGATACTTATACAAAAAAAAATTAAGGGTTAATAACCCAGGATTGAAAAAATATAGCCAGATTTTATCCATGGCGAAACGAAATTAAAGTCTCAAAAACAATGTGGTAGCATTAAAACGAAAGCTCTGTTAGGAGCTGCTAAGGGTAGAACTATATTCCTAATTCTTTGAGACTGAAACCGTAAAAATACCTACAGAAGCGTTATGCCTTTAAAGAGATACAGATAATACAGATTAGAAGAATAGAAATACTTATTGGCTCAAAAAAAAAAATTTAAACATTTTTTTTTTGCGCTCTGCCATTCATAAATCAGGGATTATTTTTGCCAAATTCAATATGGCAGCGACCTGTTGCTATAAAAATGTTTTTAAAGTTGCACCAGTTACTTACCTAAAGAGTTTTTTTTACTGATTTGTAAATAAATTTAAAATATATATATATATATATATATATATATATATATATATATATATATATATATATATATATATATATATATATATATATATATATATATATATATATATATATATATATATATATATATATATATATATATATATATATATATATATATATATATATATATATATATATATATATATATATATATATATATATATATATATATATATATATATATATATATATATATATATATATATATATATATATATATATATTTATTATTATTATTATTATTATTATATTATTATTATTATTATTATTATTATTATATATATTAATATTATTATTATTATTATTATTATTATTATATTATTATTATTATTATATATATATATATTATTATTATTATTATTATTATTATTATTATTATTATTATTATATTATTATTATTATTATTATTATTATTGCTATATATATATATATATTATTATTATTATTATTATTATTATTATTATTATTATTATTATTATATATTATTATTATTATTATTATTATTATTATTATATATATTATATATATATATATATTATTATATATATATTATATATATATATATATATATTATATTATTATTATTATTATTATTATTATTATTATTATTATTATTATTATTATTATTATTAAGTTAGTTATTATTATTATTATTATTATTATTATTATTATTATTATTATTATTATTATTATTATTATTAATATATATATTATTATTATTATTATTATTATTATTATTATTATATTATTATTGTTATTATATTATTATTATTATTATTATTATTATTATTATTATTATTATTATTATTATTATTATTATTATTATTATTATTATTATTATTATTATTATTATTATTATTATTATTATTATTATTATTATTATTATTATATTATTATTATTATTATTATTATTATTATTATTATTATTATTATGCTATTATTATTATTATTATTATTATTATTATATTATTATTATATATTATTATTATTATTATTATTATTATTATATTATTATTATTATTATTATTATTATTATTATTATTATTATTATTATTATTATTATTATTATTATTATTATTATATATTATTATTATTATTATTATTATTATTATTATGCCATTATTATATTATTATATTATTATTATATTATTATTATTATTATTATTATTATTACAATATTATTATTATTATTATTATTATTATTATTATTATATTATTATTATATTAATACTATTATTATATATATATATATATATATATATATATATATATATATATATATATATATATATATATATATATATATATATATATATATATATATATATATATATATATATATATATATATATATATATATATATATATATATATATATATATATATATATATATATATATATATATATATATATATATATATATATATATATATATATATATATATATATATATATATATATATATATATATATATATATATATATATATATATATATATATATATATATATATATATATATATATATATATATATATATATATATATATATATATATATATATATATATATATATATATATATATATATATATATATATTATATATATATATATATATATATATATATATATTTTTGACATAAATGTTTTAAACAAATTTAAAAAGAAATAGGCCTTATACAACCCTTGGGGGCTGTCAAAAAGATTTTAAAAGTCTGACTTTTTTTACCCCGTTATTATTTCGTTAAAGTATCTATTTATTCTGGGCGTCCAGAAAACAATTTTAAAAATCCAATTTATGTTTAAAATTTTAAAAATTGTTTTAATAACAATTTGTCTTTAGGGACAAAAGGAAAACTAACCCCTTTAAAATATTTTGGCCCCAAAAATTAAATTTTACTTTTTATTTTTTTTTTTTTTTAAGCATTTTTAATTTTTTTGATCACCAAAAAAAATGGCAAAATTTTTATTTTTCTTTTTATTTAAAAATTTTATTTCTCAAACTAATTTATAAAAAATTTTTATTTTATTTAGATAAATTTTTTAATTATTTTTTTAAAACCCCTAAAAAAAAAAATAAAATGAAAAATGGGCTTTAAAAAAAAAAACCCTTTTTTTCTTTTTTAAATCTAAAATTTTGGCTAAAACAATTTTTTTAAAAATTTGAAAAAAAAAAAAATTTTTTTAAAATTACTTAATAATGGTTTCCCATTTTTTAAATTTTTTACCCCTTTTTTTTTTCCCCAAAAAAAAATTTTTTAAAAATTAAAATTTTTTTTCAATAAAAAAAAATTTTTTTTTTAAAAAAAATTCCCCCCATTTTTTATTTGAAAGGAAAAAAAACAAAAAAAATCTTTTTTGGGTTTTTTTTTGGTTCCCTAAAAAATTAAATCAATTCCATTCAAAAAAAATTTACAATGGGCAATTTCGGGCAAAGCAAAATTTATTTTTGTGTCAAAATGAATGGATATCAAAGAAGAATATAGGGTTTGTTAAAAATCACGTTAAATATATTATGATTATTAAAGTCAACATGAATCGGTTCAGTTAGTTTAGTTTTATCTGTTTTTCCTTCGTTTACCGGGAGGCGAAAAATTTTATAGAAATATATTTTTTTTTTAAGTAAAAAGTGAAAAAATTTTAATGTTTTTTTTTGAAGTGCACACTATAAAAAAAAAACTTTTCTTGCTTTTAAATTAGTGGCCTATAAAAAATAAAACTTTTAAACCTGTCGTCATTAAACATTTATTTGATCTCAATGTCATTACAACTCAGAAATTTTATCCGTTAATTGATGTTTTTAAATCTTCAATTTTTTTTAAAGAGCTGTTTAGCTCAAAAATATATCATTGTCAACTACCTGCGTCAAATTTCCTGTAATAATAAATAATAGTAAATAGTAGAAAGTTAAAAAGTTAGTATAAATATAAATTACTTAAGCAAATGTGCAATCTGACCGATATTTTTAAACTACGTTTTCAATACCCTTTAACCTTTTTACTAGTCACGAGAGGAACATTAGATGAAGATTCTTTTTTCAAAATTTATTTTTAAATTTTACATTCTAACTTTCAACTCTCTTTTAAAACATTTTAAAAGTTATGAGTTTAAATTTGTGATTTACATAATAACTCATCTGAAAATTCAACTTTACTACAGAAGTTTCTGGAGATAACTATATATAACGGTCATCCAAATTAAGTGTCCGCCATAGGTAATTTTGTTATTAGTCAAAATACAAAGTTGTTTAAATAATTAGTTTATTTATATTATTAAATTAAAAATTCAATTAACAATCACGTTTTCTAGTTTTATTTCTGTGACGTACTGATATTTTTCTAACAGTTAAGCTTTCGAGTTTCTACAGCTTAAACTACCATTTTTTTAGTGTTTGCTTTTCTTTTAATGCAAAAACTAATAAAACTATGTAGAGGGGTTATTAAATAAAAGTAAAATTAAACCAAACTTTCTTTTTACCCCTGTGAGTAGAATCCTTAGTATTTTTATGCCCTAGCATAGTTATTTTAAATGTAAAACATGCCATCTATTGTTTTTTAATGTTATCCGCCCTTATGATTATTTTTCTTAAAATAAAAATTTTACACCACATTATTTGTAATCCGGTACCGCTTAAACTACATATTAATAACTAAAAGATCGTTTTTTTAAATAAAAATGGACAAAAAGAGTGGATGTGGAGCTTAGTTTAATCTAAGAATTTTTTTGTTCAGTTTATTGGCATTTTTATAAACCGGGCCTAAAAGGTAAATTTAGGTTTTCATAAAGATAATTTTAAAAACCAATATGTTTAAATGTTACATTTAAAGTGAAAATAATTTTGTGAACGCGAAAATACGTGTTTTAAAAATATTCGTCCGAAAACAGTCAAATATTAATACCTTTAAGCATTTGAAACCAACTGGTGTCTACGCTAGTTTGGGACACAACAACATAAAAGTCAGGTTGGCGGCAACATCCTGGACGAGAGAACAGACCAGATGATTCCCCAATACTCATTTAACAAAAAATTCGAGGTTAAAATTCCAGATCGAAGTGAGTGGCAGCAACCCGATCTTCCCGGCACGGTTGGAGACATCATTTGGTATACGGATGGTTCCAAAACCGAGCGGGGAACTGGAGCGGGAGTGTACAGTGAAATGAGGAATTCACATTTCTCCATTCCACTAGGAACACACAGTCCTGTATTTCAAACGGAAATATATGCTTTACTGCACTGTGCAAAATAAAATAACAGGAGGGTTTATAAAAATAAGCGGATCTGCATAATAACAGACAGCCAAGCGTCACTGGGGGCACTAGTAAACCCCAAGGTAACGTCCAAGCTGACATGGGAATGCCAAAAAGAACTGGAAGTCTTGGGAGAACGCAACAGAGTAACTCTCTTGTGAGGGCCATTACATTCGGGAATAGAAGGCAACGAAAAAGCGGATGAGCTAGCGAGACAGGGATCATTTACACCATACTTTGGACCAGAACCTGCCCTTGGAGTGACCAAAACCACAGTACGAGGGCAAACCAGGGAATGGATCCGAAACACACACGAGAAATACTGGGGAAACCTCAGTAGAATTAGACATGGAAAAAGCTTCATAAGGGGCCAATCCAAAAAAACGAAGGAAGAACTACTCAGACAAAGTAGGAAAAGACTTCGCCTAACGGTAGGATTACTAACAGGGCACGATAGCCTAAGAGGACACCTACACAAGATAGGCTCATACATTGGGGACCCAAGTTGCAGAATGTGTAACGAGGGGGAAGAAACAGCCTCTCATATCATGTGCGAATGTGAAGCAATGAATCACAAAAGACAGGCATTATTTCGGCAACCGAAAATGAGCCCACAGGAATATATCAAGCAACCAGTCTCGGGGTTATACAGACTTGTGGAAGGAACGAGACTAATGGGAGGATTGGTATAAATGATAATGGGAGATTAGTCACAAAAAGCCCAAGAGGCTGCGCTGCCTCCAGTAGTGAATCAAGACGGCTCCCAGGGAAGAAGAAGAATAAGCATTTGAAATATAATTTACACCACTAGGAATTCTTTTTTTAACCAGTTGCCGTAATAAGGTAATAAAAAGCACACCTTTTTTTTGGGAAAAATTAATAATAATTTAAAAATGTAATTTAAAATAGATTGGTGTTTACCTTAGTATGTCTTTTACGTTATTATTTAACTAGATTTTTGACATAAAAATAAACCTATTTATAACCCCCTTTCCTACATAGTTTTATAAGTTTTTGGATAACGAAGAAAAAGAAAAAATGCAAAAATTGTAGTTTTAGCTGACTTGTGGGAGGCTAAAATATTGGGTATTATTTAAAGGGTAATTTAATTTTCAGTCGACTGGTGTTTTAATAAAAATCTTCAGTTTGTGTAATACCTCATAAAGCTTAACTGAAAGAAAACAAAAAGGTACGCCACTGAAATCTACGTAAAAATATAGAGGACTCTTTAAAATCGACGAAAATTCAAAACGCCCTGTATCTGCAAAAGGAATCCAACTTAAAAAAAAAACTGTTAAAATTTTAAAAAGGTTTTATTTATTTTTTAAAGATTGTAGAGTTCTTTATAGATTATTTTGTGGTGTTACAAAAAAAACAAACGAGCATCTTTTTGACATAAAAAGTTGTCATTTTTTAAATGGAATATCCTGTATATTGTTTTTCACTTTTATAGAACTTTTAATTCTCTATTCAGCAATATATAGTTTTATAATGTTTTTGTGTAAAATAACGAAAATAATAGCGTTTTCTAAATTTTAAAAAAGTTGGCCGTGCACGCCAAACAAATTAAAATGAAGTCTGTTTATATTAGGAATTTTGACGTTACCAAGCTTTTAATAAATGTTAATTTAATAATGGGCTTTAGAAAGTGCGATATATTTGAAATATTTATTAAAAATGATTATAACAAAAGGCAAGCACAACGGAAATATAGAAGGCTATAAAAAAAAATTAAAAATAATACACGTAAACAACAAAGTATTATTGTTATTATTATTATTATTTTCATTAACTAAAACACAGTTTCAAAATTACAACCACATCTAATAACAAGAGTAATATTAAGTTTACAATACCATTATAAGCAATAATTACTGAAGTAACTGCTCAACGGGTGCACCATTATGGAAGCTAAAATAATTCCTAGGCCATCATTATTTAAAAATTCAATTTCCTCAATAAGTTTTTCTTTTATTGCATTAACAGTTAAATTTATTTAATTTTTTTATTTGTCATTTAAATAGCCCCATAAAAAATTATCTAATAAGGTTTAATCTGGGCTGTTTGGCGGCCACCTCAATGTGCCATATCTGCCAATCCACATAGAAACATTTTTATTTAGAAAGGCAGTTACTGCTGCTGCCAAATTATTTCCCCATGATTTTGTCCCCAATTTTTGATTACCACCCTTATTGTGCCAAGTATAGTTTGCCATTTAGGTTTCGATCAAAAAATATTGGTCCTATGACTCTATTGTTTACAATTTCACACCAAACCTTTACGGACTGACGGCCAGAATGTTTAATTTCTCAAGAATTTTCAGTGGCCCAAAAATGAACGTTTCTTCTATTGAAAATTTTGGCTGTTGAAAATGCTGACTCATCCGTCCAAAAAATTTTATTAAATAATTGTGCGTCTTCTTCGAGACGTTCCATTATCTCTCGACAAAAACGTAAACGAGACTCTTTGTTTTCTTTAATTAATTTTTGTACGGGTATTATTTTATACGGGTGGTAACCATACTTATGTTAAGTATTTTGAATCTTGTAGTATGATTTGTCAAGATTTTGAGCAACATCATTAAGGGCAATTTCTTGATTTTCTGCAATAAGAAAACAAATGGGTTATTTGTAAATTTTTGTAATTATCTTGTAAGTTGGACATAGCTATTTGTGACTGGAATAGTGAATATCAATTTACAGGGACATTTTTTACAGCTTTATTAATAAAACCTTATTTTCTTTGACAATAAACCGCCATCTAAAAGGTTATTTAGATTATTGACTATTAGCATAAAAAATATTTTTTATTTAAATTTAGGAAAAATTATCGGCATTTTGTTGGGCAGTAAATTGAGCAACTTTGACCAAAATTACCCAATCTCTTACTTTTTTATTTTTATACTTACCTGGAAAATGCAAAATAATTTCTAGTTCTTCATTTTCATAATCGCCACGTCTTTGTAGAGCCTTTTTTTTGTTTAAACGTTGTTTCATTCGACACCTTAGTGTAGATTCTGGAAAATGTATTTAGAGAAGGAATTCTTCTTTGTTCCTCATATAGCCTTTTATATTCCCATTGTGCTTGCCTTTTGTTTTAATTATTTTTAATAAATATTTCAAATATATCTCGTTTTTCACTTTCCGTAAAGCCCATTATTAAATTAGAATTTATTAAAAGCTTGGTAACCTCAAAATTCCTAATATAAACAGAGTTCATTTTAAGTTTGTTTTGCGTGCACGGCCAACTTTTTTAAAATTTAAAAAACGTTATTATTTCCGTTATTTTACACAAAAACATTATAAAACTATATATTGCTGAATAGAGAATTAAAAGTTTCATAAAATTGAAAAACAATATACAGGGGATTTCATTTAAAAAATGACAACTTTATGTCATATGTCAAAAACGTGATTCTCGATTGTTTTTTGTGTAACACCACAAAATAATCTATAAAGAACTCTACAATTTTTATATTTACATTTATTTTTTGTAACTCGTTAAATTAATGAGATAGATGGGTGGTCCATTTATAATCAATAACCCTGTACAAATATAATTGCTCGATCTCTTACTGTTTTCTCAATTCCTCGTAAATACAACCATCCTGTACTTCTTGGATATCAAAATACAACTAAGTTTCTGTACCATTATCTGCATAAATATTAACTGATTTCAAGGACCCATCTGGCTGAATTAGTAATTTTTTAAGGGGCAAAAAAATCGTATTACCTGAAATATCCCTTTTTGGGGCCGAGTTGGACCCCGCTCATATTTTGACCTATTTGATTGCAACTATATAACATTTATTTACTATTGCTATATTTGGGTTTAAAAAGCTATTACAGTGTAAAATTAAGTACCAATTTTATGTTAAGATGTGATGGACATCCCCAGTGTGAGGACAATGAGGATGAGCTACAATGTGATGGCCATACAGAAGATCATGAACATACCTTTATTAAATGTGATGAGACAAAGAATTTTATTCTTTGTCCCAAAACAAAAAGATGTGTTTCTAAGGAGTGGTTGTGTGATGGAGATGATGATTGCGGTGATTATTCTGACGAGACACGATGCTAAGTGGTACATTGTATATTATATCTACAAGCAATAAAAACTACTGGTTTTATCCTGTGAAGTTAGCCCGAAAAAATAGGGGTACCCTTGCAAAAATTCCAAGAAGCTAAAAATTTACATGAATGTTTGGGATACCATTATAATGAAATTGTGAAAAGTCCCCATCGATCTCATGTGTGCAAAAAAAATTATACAGGGTCAAATTTCGCAAAAATGAGTTTATTAGATTTTTTAGTCAAACGGTTGGTTTCATGTTAAAAATAGCTTTTACAAAAATTGTAGACCATGCAGTTGTCTACAAAAATTGTTTTTACATTTTTTTTCTTAAATTAACCATTTCTGAGAAAATGCGGTTTTATATTTGTTAAAGTTTTATTCCCTATGCATGCATAACTACACTGCCTATATACATAATTGGACGCAAAATATAAGTAAAACAGACAGAATATACATCTAGCAACATTGCAGATAAATATGTTCAGTAAATACGCAGACATTTCGGTTAAAAAGTAACCGTGGTATTTGATGGCTATACCATTTCTACTAAAAAAATTAAAGGCGCAGAACAACGCCGCCGTTTGGGAAAAATATCGTCATTTTCTGATATTCTCTTTGACCCATTTATGTCTGTCTCAACTAGCCAACAGCAATTCTTGTCAAACATTTATAATAAGTCTTGGTTCACCACAATGCTAAAAGAAAAATTTACCCCTGAACATATTTAAGTCAAGCAAGCTGACAATGACGCTGATGTTCTCATCATAGAAATTGCAGTAAATCAATTCAATCCAACTGATGTAATTTTTGTTGTTGATGAAGATGTTAATCTGTTGGTTTTACTTACCGTTTAAACTCCAATAAAAAAAAATAATCCCGGCAACGCTTAACAACCATCGCAAATATTTTCAAATTCGAGTTTATCGGCTTATCTTAAATGTAAAAATCACATTTTATTTTTTCATGCTACGGCTGGCTGTAATACAACCTCTGTTCCGGATGGGTAAAACAACAGCTTTTAAATTATTTAAAAAACAAGACTTAGTTACATCTGCTAAACATTTTGAAGATGTTATTTGTATAGTTAAGTTACATTACTTATCTTTTGCAAAACTTACTCGAAATAAAAAACGTTCAAGTGTGACTTGGTAACCAACTAAACCCAGAAGAATAGGGTTGAAAGCTAACTGATAATGAATAATAACCAATCCACACACTACTTTCATTTACACCAGAGAATTTTACTAATACTATTTTTTACAACTGTAAAAGGGGTGTAATTCGATATGCGGCTGCAAAAATGGGTTTATTTTTTTCACCAGCATGCACCAGAAGCAGATCCTTACATTAACGACGAAACAACCGATGTATCGCTGTTTTAACAATTTAGATTAATTCAGGAAAAAGAAAAGATGGAGAAAGAGAAAGAAAAAGAACAAGAAGATATTGAATAAAGAGGAGGATATGAAATTAAAGACAGGTTAAAAAAATTAGTCAAGGACCTATCTTACAGGTGGCGTGGAAACATGTGCATAGTATAGTTAATAAAACTTTAGTAAATTTTAGAATCACTTCTTTTCAGATATGGTAAATGTTGGGAAGCAAATTTAATGGACAATTTTTGTAGATATGTGCATGGTCTAAAATTTTTAACTAAACTAGTTTTTTCATAAAACTTACCGTTTCGCTACAAAATCTAAAAAACCCATTTTCGCGAACTTTGACCTTGTATAAATTTTTTCCACACATGTGATCGATGGAAACTTTTACAGTTTTATTATAATGGTATCCCCAACGTTCAAATAAATTTTTAGCTTTTTAGAATTTATGCAAGGGTAAATGCCTATTTTGACCGGATAAGTTGATCTGAAAATTTATCGACAAAGCCACCCAAGAAAGTATGTCACATTAATGCATTAAAAACTAACATTTTGTATAAAAAAGTAAAGTAACAACATAAGCAAAAAACAATTTAATTTAATTAATGCAGAAAACATGTATTTTCTTAAAATAAAATAAATATCGGAAACTTTAAAGCTTTTTAAAAATAAAATTATCATTATTTATGAATTTTTAACAAAACTAGGGCACTAGGTCAGTTTATAAAGTAAAGAATAATTTTAAACTTTTAGCAGAAAAGAATGAAATATAAAAAAATAAAGTAAATACCAAGGCACATTTTATATATTCTGAGTGGCCTAGCCCAGCAGACGTAACAGCTAATAACTTTCTAATTTACAAGGATATTATTTTGAAATTTAGGTGTGCAGTGATTTCGATAGCACCGATGAAATTTTACAGTGTGTTATACCTGTTTTAATCTGGTTGATATTAGTCCAGGGTGATTGAATTATTAATATTTTAGATATATTTTCTCAAGCAACTAACAACATGTTTTAAAAAAAATAGAAACAGCATGTTTTTATTTGTTCATTCTGTGAAACAACGTTCGTGCTAAATACAATTATTATTATTAATATGCTTAACCAATAATGTCAACATTTATTGCATGATTCTTAACTAAACATTTAATATTTTTACATAGAACATCAAGTAGGCGGGATTAAAACAAAAGATCCATGATGTGCTGACATATTAATAAAAAGTGTTTGATTAATTTTTTTATTTTGTTTGTTTTGGGGTGCAATTCAGCTACGTCATTAGAAATTAATAAAATTTATAAAAAAAATTAAAAAAAGGAAACACTCGCAAAAACAAAAGTAGATTCACGGCCGAGTGATGATCGCGTTGTTAAATTTAGCAATGGACTTAGCAATTGTTAAAAGTTATCAACGGTTTAGAATGTTAAACAAAACGTCATTTTCAGTGTTATTCAATGATTTTAGAAGGCAACCTGTCAAAATCTGACAGATTTGTCAGATTTTGACAGGCTGCCTTCTAAAATCATTGAATAACACTGAAAATGACGTTTTGTTTAACATTCTAAACCGTTGTTAACTTTGAACAATTGCTAAGTCCATTGCTAAATTTAACAACGCGATCATCACTCGGCCGTTTTTGATTTTAGACGAATTGCATTGGGTCGTTGTTGACAGATTCGATCTATAAATCTACATGGCGTCTTTTGTTGTTTGTTTTTTAAGTTATACCTTATCCTACACGTAATCCTATTTTAACGACTGGTAATAAAGTAGCTGAACTAAACTTGGAATTATCTAATTAAAAAGTGAAATGAATAATATATTTATCAGTGTTAACACGTCTTTCATCTTTTGTTTTTCCCTGCCCACTTAAGGTTCTAGTGTAATAATAATTATGAATGGATAAATAAAAAACTGTGTTTTTATTTTATTTTTAAAAATACTGCCTGTTGTTTAAAAGTTTTTTTAATATAAAAAACTAGGCACCTTCGATTGGCATCAAGCAGGTCAAAACAATGTAAAACCAAGTAAGTTTAAAGGTGTATGGAAGCCCAATACTGTAGAACAAAATTGTCCAGGCGTGCAGGGCAGCGGGAATAGGGGGATTCGCCCCGCGGAGTTTGCTCAATGAATAGTAGGTCAGGGCCGGACTTCCATAATTCTTTGTTACTATCTATAAAGTTTACATCATCAAATGTCAAATTCAAACATTCACTGTTTTTTTTTTGCACAATATTGTTGGTTATTAAACGATACTCTTGACTTCTCTAACTAAGTGGAAACTACTAGTGCATAGAATTAAACACGTTTTGCAAGTATAAATGAAGTTTTATTTCTCCGTTCACAACAAAATGCCATACTCTTACATCATGGTTTTTTAGTACATAACCTCAAATCGTCGTAGGTCAAATAACCCAAAAATCAAAAGAACATTTACATCTAAATTAAACTCGAACTAATAATGTATTACAGAAACCTGTAAATGGTAATACAGAAAACTGTAATTGCTTATACAGAAAACTACGTATTTAAGTTATGGCTTTTTTTCTTTTTAAAAAGGTGGAATTGGCTATACTACAACACTCCCACTCAATTCTACATTTTCTGATTTTTTTTAACTTTAAAAATACTTAAAAGCTTTAACTTAAGATATTTTAAAACTAATTCTACAAAAACTTATAAAATGCAAACTTATAAATCTCATTTTACAATTTCTAAACTTATACAATTTACATTTCAAAAATATTTAACTGATTGCGAAAATAAACAAACTTGTTTTTATTCAAAGGTTTCGTTAATATGTCTGCTACCTGTTCTGCTGAAGGCACATAATTTAAATTAATTAAATTTTGACTTACACAGTCTCTAACAAAATGATGTTTTACATCGATATGTTTAGTACGCTTTGTCTCAAGTGTACTGGCCATTTTGATACAAGACTGATTGTCTTCAAAAACTTTAATAGGAAATACTTTAAAATTCAAAATTTCACTTAATAATTGGCCAACAAAAATGCATTCAGAAACACAAGTAGACAGAGCTACATATTCTGATTCAGAACTTGATAAAGAAACCGTAGCTTGCTTCTTTGTCTTCCAGCAAATGACATTATCAAATAGCTTAATTACATAACCACTGATACTCTTTCTGTCAATAGGATCGTTTCCAAAATCTGAATCAACATATGCTTTCAAAATTTCTGAAAAATTCTCTTTTTGTTCTGACTTATAAAACATTAAACCAAAAGATTTAGTAGCGTTCAAATATCTCAAAACACCTTTTAAGTTATCCCAGTGAATTTTATTAAAACATTTTTGAAATTGACTGTAATATGTCACTGCAAAACTTAAATCAGCTCTACTTCCGAGCATTAAATACATAAGATATCCAATTAACTGTTTATAGGGATATTTTTCATCAATATAATCTGAATATGACAAAAATGAATACGGTTGCATTGGAATGCTACTAGGTTTGCAATTTGACATGTTAAAAGTAACCAAAATATTTTTAATCAACTCCTTTTGATGGACAAAAATACCTTTTTCGGTAAAAACTATATTCAATCCTAAAAATTTTAATTTTTCTTTACTTGTTAAGTCTCTCATTTAAAATTTTTCTAAAAGTTTTTGCTTAATTTTTGTTAATTTTGTCTCTGAAGATGACAATAAAATTAAATCATCTACGTGAATCAACAAAAAGGTATTTTCTCTATCAAAATACAGACATGGGTCTGATAAAGAACGAATAAATCCAATATTCACTAAGTGTTCATTGAGTTTATTATACCAACACTTCGGACTTTGTCTCGATCCATATAAGGCTCACTTCAGTTCACATACATAGCCATCTGGAACATTTTCCAGACCTGCGGGTGGCTCCATAAAAAGTGGTTCTTGTAGTTCTCCATTTAGGAATGCACATTTTACATCCATCTGGTTTATCGTTAACCCCATTTTGACACTGAGTGTTAACAGCACGCGTATGGACATTATACGTGCAACAGGTGAGTATACCTCTTCTTCCATATCGGTTTGTTTGAATCCTCTCGCTACAAGTCTTGACTTCTTTATGTTCATACCATCTCTCTTTCATTGTAAACACCCATCTGGAATCAATTATTTCTTTGTTTGCTGGTCTTGGCACAAGCTTCCATGTTTTGTTCTCTTCTACAGCTTTTAATTCTTCTTCTATTGCTTTATGCCAACCTTTTTCTATTGATTTCTCATAGTTCTCTGGTATTTCTTCTGACATGACTCCTGCTGAAAGTGCAGCCATTAATTCAACATCATAATCTTGAAATCTCAAAGGTAGTTGTCTATTTCTCTTCGGTCTATCACTATTATCTTCTTGTACTTTATTCTCATTACTACTTTCATATTCTTCTTCTTCTTGTTGACTTTCATTATCACTCAATTTCTCTGATTCTTGTCATTCTCTTTGTTGTTCTTCGTTATTATCTGAGTCTATTCTTATCTGTATGATCTCTACGGTCTTTGGTTTTTCATCAAATATTACATTTCTTGCTACTACAATTTTCTCTTTCTCTGGATCCCATAGTCTGTATCCATTGTTTGTGTAGCCGACCATATACATTGTCTTTGATCTGCTGTCAAGCTTACCGCTTCTGTCTTCTTTAGGTATGTGGACATATGCTTTACATCCAAAAACTCTGATTTTGTCTAGGTTCGGTTTTGTGTTGTACCATATTTCTGCTGGTGTTCTTCCATCTTTTACTGCTGTTGTCTTTGTTCTATTCGTTAAGTACACACTGGTACATACTGCTTCTTTCCAAAATGTCTTTGTGATTGTCGAATCAAATATTAGGCATCTCGCCTTTTCCATTACTGTTCTGTTGTATCTCCCCAGTTTACCCCGTTGTGTTGTGGAGTTCTGGGTACTGTATATTCTATTTGTATTCCTTTTTTTCTGCATAATGCTTTAAAATCTGCTGATATGTATTCTCCTCCATTGTCTAATCTTAGTCTCTCCATTCTTTTACCAAGCTTGTTCTCTGTCATTACTAGGTAGGTCTTAAAGTGCTCAAAAACCTCGTGCTTGTTTTCCATAAAATAGCATACTGTAAAGTGTGAATAGTGGTCTATAAACGTCACAAAATATCTCTTTTCATCATAGCTAGTGGGATTTATAGGACCACAGACATCTGATGACACTACTTTTAACAAATGCTTTGCTTTTCACTCTTCTTCGATTGATCTGTGTGGAAATCTTACTTGCTTTCCTTTCATACATACTTCACATACATCTTCACATGGAAATAATGACGAATGTCCCATTCTTCTATGCATTAGGTTTTTGCTTACTTCTGTTATGTTAGCATTCATGCTTTCTGTTCTTAAACTTAGCTTTAGCTTGTATAGATTGTTCTGAAGTTCTCCTGTAGCTAATATAACTCCTTCTCTTTTATTTTTACTTTTCTGTTTGCAAAAGATACCATTAGGCCCTTTTCTTCCATTTTCTTCACTGATAATAGGTTGTGTGATAAACTTTCACACTCTAGAACATTCTCTAAAGTAATCTTTCTGCCTACCACTGTCTTTATAAGTAAATCTCCTTGTCTTTTTGCTATTACAGCTTCTCCTACTTTTGCTATTCCTATTCTATGGTTTACTTTACTTACGTTGATCAAATACTTTCCTATCTCTTTATTGACCAAGTGGTTGGTTGCTCCACTGTCAATAATAAATGTTGGTTCTTCTTCTGTCACTTTAAGTGCTATTTTCTCTTCTTTGCTATTTATTCCTGCCATAAACGCCACTTCTTGCTCTTCTTCTGTCACATTACACTTTTTCTCGCTTTTTCCCTTTCCATTATTCTTCCATAGCGGACAATTTTTAATCATGTGACCAACTTCCTTACATTTATGACATCTATAAGGAAAACTTTCTTTTTTCTCACTCGGTTTTTCATTATTTCTATTCTGAAACTTTTTACGAGTCACAAAAGCTGATGAACTGGGTTCTTGTTCTCGATTCTTCATTTGCCTTGCTTCTTCCATTAACAGCTTAGACTTGATAAAGTCTAGTGTCACTGCATTTACATTTTGGCAATATAAAATATCAATCGCTGTTGTTACTGACTGATATGTCTCTGGCATAGCCGCTAAAAGCTGAGTGATTATCTCGCTTTTGTCAATAGTTCCCCCACAGTTTCTCAACTCTGTTATGGTCTTCTCATAATCATTTAAAAATTCGTTTTCCCATTGTACTTTAAACTTCTTAATTTTCTCTGTATTTGTACTAAATTAGCAATACCTTGTTTCTGGTAAGTGCCTCTAATCTCGTCCATGATTTCTTTCGCTGTTCCTTTGCCTTTTATCATCTCTAGAACATTATCTGACAAACACCATACAATCAGATTTCTCGCCTTCACATCTGCCTTTCTCAACTTTTCCTTCTCTTCAGCTGGTGCTGTACTACTTGGTGGTAACTCTGTGAGCATCTCCAGCACACCCTCTTTCTCTAACAAAAGCTTCAACCTATATTCCCAGTTGCTAAAACCATTTCCATCAAAGGGTTTTACTGTTCCCAATATACTTGCTTGCGACGTGTCTTCTCTGTTCTATTTTCTCCTAGACTACTGGGCCCATAACCTCTTGACTTCTCTAACTAAGTGGAAACTACTAGTGCATAGAATTAAACACGTTTTGCAAGTATAAATGAAGTTTTATTTCTTCGTTCACAACAAAATGCCACACTCTTACATCATGTACATAACCTCAAATCGTCGTAGGTCAAATAACCCAAAAATCAAAAGCACATTTACATCTAAATTAATCTCGAACTAATAATGTATTACAGAAACCTGTAAATGGTAATACAGAAAACTGTAATTGCTTATACAGAAAACTGTGTATTTATGTTATGGCTTTTTTTCTTTTAAAAAAGGTGAAATTGGCTATACTACAACAGATACTACTATATAATATTTAAAATTATTGTGAAATATTGGATTATATATTATCTGATATAATATGGAAAGAATAGATGGCGCCACTTTACAGCCTTCTATTAATTGGTCGATATTTTTAGAAGTTTTGTATTTTTACCAAAAAATCTTTGTTAATAAATAAAAACACGATTTTAAAATAAATTTCAAAAATTGTATGATAGTTTCTTTATCACCAATTTTGTGATAAAAGAAGGGAAGATAGTGTAAATGAATTTAATCTAATTGTCGTTTTTAAACCCATTAATATCTGAAAAATAAAACGTCGAAAAACAGTTACTTTAGATTTGTAACCAGCGCCTATGTATGAAAAAATTTCATCAAAATCGACAAGGGTCAAGAAAAAAAAAAACTTGCCAAAATTTGAACTGGTTATTTGTGTTTTAGGGTCATACAATATTTTAAAAATTTAAAATAATTTGTATAAAAGTACAATAAAATAGTGTCACCTCATGCAGGTAACAAACCAATTTAAAAAGGGAAGTATATTTTTTTTACTTTAAGCATTTTTTAAATCGTGAGGCAGTCCACCAAGGCTGAGGGTAACGTGGGTGTCTTAAGTGTGGAAAAAGGGAGTTTATATACACAAGACTTAAATATTTGGAGAAGGCGCAATTTCAGTCTGGACACTCTGGGGATAAACTAAATAAAAAAAGTGGTAAGTTCGGTGCCTCTTAAGTTGGATTGTAAAAGGATGAATAAAAGTGGCACTAAGTGTTGCTCTGTTGTGAGCTGTCCCGAGGAACTATACTTGCCAACCCCCTCAAAGCAGAAGCCGTTTCCCAGACATGAGATCAATATTCTAAAGATGGCTGATTTGGAATACATAAAAGTATACAGATTAGACGAAGATAAATAATTTTGCCGTACACGATACTATAAGTAACAAACAATAAACACAAAATTATAGTCACAATTTAATAAACACTAATCACTAAAATAAGAAGGTTTTTTTCCATTTAAAAAACTTCTGCAACCACAAAATATAATCACAAAAAACAAAACAATCGAAACTAATACGCGCAAGGGCAAAACCACAACGAAAATGACGAAAGATGAAACGAGGGGCGGTTGATGGTTTAAAACCCATAATTTTTCAAACCCACGCGCGCGCCTTTTACCAAAAACCGGGACTTCCGGTTTTCATAAAAGTTTAAAGTGTTGCCTAACTACACACCGATTTATCAGTGTTAAGTAGGCAACACATTAAATTTTTTCGTAAAAATTTTTTTATTGCGCAGAATTGGCGAGGGCCCTTCCCACAGTTATTTTCATACTGGGCTGGACATTTTTTGATCGAATAGGCCATAGCATTGGGCTTCCCCTACACCTTTAAACTTCCTTGTGTAAAACAAATTGTAAGATATTATCTGTTGTTTTGTTAAATCACAACTTAATACGCCTTAATATGGTCCAAGCTGTATGCCAAGCCCTGCTAAAGCTGATTTTGAAAAAATGCTATTTTGACTCTATTTAAAGGCTAATGTCACATTGTTATAAGTGATTGAAAAGAGAATATTAAGAAAATTGACTAGAAAATGTTTGTGTGAATAAGTTTTTGTTTTCCTACCGTATTATCAAATATTAAGTGTTATTCTTCTTTGGGGTTTTTGGATCAATTTTTAAATTTTTTAAAAAAAAAATATTGCTGCAAAACCATCACCAAATTTTTAAAAATTTTTTCTTTGTTATCACCTTTAGTTTGTACCTTAAAAAATGCCCTAAATATTAAAAACAGCGTAAAAACAAAAAAAAGTAATATTTTACTATGTATCGCTAAAATTCCAAGGCTCTGAACTCAAAGCTTTTGGTCGTCTGATCCAAATTTTTTATCTATTATTCAACTGATTATTCAAAAGAGAAATAGTTGACCTGGGTTTTTGGCATAGTAAAATAAAAAACCTAGGACTTAATACCTTTAATTTTATCTATATTTAAAACACTCAAAATTAAAGCTTTAAAAACTATAAAACAGTTTTAAGCAAAATATTTTAGGTAGCTTTCAAAATATATATTAATAAAATTGTAATGTACAGGTAATCCCATTTTTAACATTCTT
>JAHBCN010015552.1:0-20644 GCA_019359885.1 Listronotus oregonensis
GTTTTGCTTACATTAGCGCCTTGTTTTTAGTCCGAAATTATCATTATTATTCGACGCCTGCGAATTCTTAAGAATAAATCCCCTATTTTTAGATTTACTTGATGTATTATAATTATTTAACTAATAATTAAATATATTTGGTTTTTGTAATTTTAAAGCAAAAAATTTGTAGGAACAATATTATGGTTTGTTGCTACTAGACACCCTTGTTGACTTAAAAACAGGCTGCCTAAAATTTACGTCAAACTAATTTACCTAATAGAAACCCTCTCACCTCTTTGTCAGGCTTTTTTAAATGCTTCCCTTTAATTCGTGCAGAATTTACCCTTTATATGAGAATTTTGTTTATTGTAAATTTTTTTGAAGATCATTTTTTGATAAAAAATTGTTTTATAAAAAAAAACGAATTTTGATTGTGTAGAGGAAATATAAAAGTGTGATTCAAAAAAATAAAACTTAACTTATACATGCTCAAGAGCTAACAAACATATTAAACGATTCCCTCATAACATTAGTCGCTAATTAATGGACAAGAAAAAAAAATATTAATAATTTATTTATTGTACCTAACGTGTACATTTACTATATTCTTATTAGATAGTGTTTGTCAGTTATATAGTCTGTTAAGCCTAAATGTGTACACTATTTACAAAGAAAGTTCTTCATTTCACCAATAATTATTATGCGTTACACAGTGAGTAAAAATGTGAATAAATCATCAAGTGGTGGATTTCCCACTGTTACCAAATATATAAATATTCTTATCGATCATTGCTGTTACGAAGGTTAATTTTTTTATTTACATTAAGGGGGAGGGGTAACGTTTTAAAACTTTTTTAGCATTTTTAAAATTTATTTTCTAAATGGAGTACCGTTAAAGAATATTTTGTAAAAATTTGAGAGGGATCGACGCAAAACTAACAAAGATACAGCGGTAAGTAAGGTAAGCCGATAAAACTCGTTTATGAATTTTTTACTCCAAATTTTTTAGTGTTCAAACAAAGCTTTAAAGCGTTTTTCCTACAACTACCGTTTTTAAAGCCGATGCTCCTCATAACTTTAAAACTAATGCACCAAACATCTTAAAATTTTGAACACTATTTATGTACCTAATTTACGAGGTTACGCTGGTCAGTTTTTGCGCAAAAATAATATTTTTCACTTCAAAGTGTTTCCAAAAAGTGAAAAATTAAAATTTCGAAAAACTCTCCCAGCGTTACCTGGGGGAAGAAGATGATCTAATGAGGGGCTTCGCAATTTTTCTTCTTTTTTCCGAGCGGCTTCCAAATAATTGCTGCCATTGCCGAGTTTTTTAATATTTCTTTATGAAAATTTTACTTAATATTCTTCGAATGTTATACTTTAATGGAGCATTAGTTTTAATAAATATATTTTAACTGTGTCGTTCGTTGCACGAATTAACATTACCCCCCTTAAAACTGTTTGTCAAGAATATATTCCAGCCAATACAATGCTTTTTCCCGATATAAATGTTGGCCAACACTGATTTGATATTGACAACACCGCACTAACCACATAACTTCTTAAAACAGACCTCTCTTAAAATCAGATATCTGTGCGTATTTAACTAAACTGACAAGAAAAAAAAAATGTTTGTAATAAAAATAATACTGTCTACAGTTAACAAGTTTTTTAACTGCACTTCATTTTGTGGCTATCCTTAGCGTATGTTATGGCAAAATTCTAAAACATCTTCCACTGAAAAAATATCTGAGAGTAGATTGCCTTTTCCTGTTGATGGACACCTCAACTCCTTTTTTCAAGAGGTTCCACTGCTGTAGGCGGAATCCGAGGAGTTCCGCTTTTGTTTTCGGGAGGTCCAAGTCACAAACAAGCTCATTCAATTCACCTTGAGTAATTAAATGGGTGTATCAAAAAAATCATGAAAGCTGGAGATGTAGGTTGGCCTGGCTTGTAGTAAAGTATTTTCAGAGTCTGATTCCGAATCAAGCGTGTAACTTTCAGGTGGTTGGGGAATGGGTAATGAGTTCACATGGGGCACTGGTCGCATTGCAGAGGTAATATTGGGGTACTGAATGTTACGCTTGGTTTTGCTAGTAATTCCTTTAATACTCGTCATGCAAAAATAACAATCATTTACTTAATGACACGGTTCCCTCCGAACCATTGGAACTGCGAATGGCATAGATTTATGAGTATCTTTCAACCATCCTGTCAATGTTCTCAAACACGAACTGCAACCTATTTTTGGGGCCCAGGACAAATCTTGATCGCCAACTTTGCATCCAAAGTATACTTCATTAGCCTTTTTTACTAGTGAAAATATTGGTTTTTAATACCCTTTCGCGTTAACTTCGCCACAGATATAACAGAAGTGATCGGCTTTATTAACGCAAAGTCGCGTCGACATTTTTGTTACTGTTTTAAATAGGCACGTAGATCCAAGCGAAAATATGAATAGATGTTTACTAAATGGTTATAAATTATAAAGTAACGACTAAAAATCTTTGAAGCATAGACCCAACTACCTGTAGATAATAGTGGGACGCCCGTTTATTACCTATAAATAAGCCTACTTGACCCTTTCAAGAATCTGAGGCATAAGCCTTTGGAGGTTAGTTGTATATTAGTAGAAGTCCAAATGTTACAAAACACACAATATATTTATAGGGAGGATTTTTGTGTTGAACAGTGTAATTCTGCTCAAAATCATCTACTTAAGAGTGCATTTACGCTACACCTTAGGGGTTGGGCGAAAGGACGCGGAGACGGTGGGCGGAGACTAAAAAACTCCCACTACCACAATTTTCGAATAGCCGCATTAAAAATATTATATTTTATTTAGGTTCTTCCAAATTCGGTGTATCGATGCGATGTTGTTTGCGATTGCAAGCCTACAGGAGATAACGTTTTTCGGTAACTATTTTTCACTTGACATAAATTATACACCATTTTAAAGGTAAGGAAATAATCTATGCCTCAGCTGTAACGGATTTTTAAAATATGAGTCGAGTTAAGAGAAAATAGTATCTAAACAACCGATTTTAGGGTGACTTTCACTCAAGAAAATATTAAAAACTAAATCCAAATTTAAAAAACTATTACAGCAGAAGCCTAGATTTAAGTGTTGGCTTTCATATGGTTTTTGAAAATTATCGATAACTTATACCGTTTTTGAGAAAAAAGATTATGCCCCGAACCCCAAATTGGATCCACTTTTCGCGGCGCGAGCTGAACTCTTAAGCTGCGTCCTTCGTCCAAATTTAAAAAACTATTACAACAGAAGCCTAGATTTAAGTGTTGGCTTTCATATAGTATTTGAAAATTATCGATAACTTATACCGTTTTTGAGAAAAACATTATGCCCCGAACCCCAAATTGGATCCAATTTTCGCGACGCGAATGAACTCTTAAGCTGCGTCCTTCGTCCAAATTTAAAAAAACTATTACAACAGAAGCCTAGATTTAAGTGTTGGCTTTCATATGGTTTTTGAAAATTATCGATAACTTATACCGTTTTTGAGAAAAACATTATGCCCCGAACCCCAAATTGGATCCAATTTTCGCGGCGCGAATGAACTCTTAAGCTGCGTCCTTCGTCCAAATTTAAAAAACTATTACAACAGAAGCCTAGATTTAAGTGTTGGCTTTCATATAGTTTTTGAAAATTATCGACAACTTATACCGTATTTGAGAAAAACATTATGCCCCGAACCCCAAATTGGATCCAATTTTCGCGGCGCGAATGAACTCTTAAGCTGCGTCCTTCGTCCAAATTTAAAAAACTATTACAACAGAAGCCTAGATTTAAGTGTTGGCTTTCATATAGTTTTTGAAAATTATCGATAACTGATACCGTTTTTGAGAAAACATTATGCCTCTGAACCCCAAATTGGATCCAATTCTCGCGACCGCGAATGAACTCTTAAGTTGTGTCCTTCGTCCAAATTTAAAAAACTATTACAACAGAAGCCTAGATTTAAGTGTTGGCTTTCATATAGTTTTTGAAAATTATCGATAACTTATACCGTTTTTGAGAAAAACATTATGCCCCGAACCCCAAATTGGATCCAATTTTTCGCGGCGCGAGCTGAACTCTTAAGTTGCGTCCTTCGTCCAAATTTAAAAAACTATTACAACAGAAGCCTAGATTTAAGTGTTGGCTTTCATATAGTTTTTGAAAATTATCGACAACTTATACCGTTTTTGAGAAAAACATTATGCCCCGAACCCCAAATTGGATCCAATTTTCGCGGCGCGAATGAACTCTTAAGCTGCGTCCTTCGTCCAAATTTAAAAAACTATTACAACAGAAGCCTATATAGATTTAAGTGTTGGCTTTCATATAGTTTTTGAAAATTATCGATAACTTATACCATTTTTGAGAAAAACATTATGCCCCGAACCCCAAATTGGATCCAATTTTCGCGACGCGAATGAACTCTTAAGCTGCGTCCTCACTCGATCGACTCTGTCTATCAACATTGTTGATCAACAAGCGACAAAACTGCATCTGTTCACACGAAAGTTGACAGAAATATGGGTCCGCAAGGTCTTCGTTTCCAAAATACAGGGCGTTCACTACAGAGCTAACATGTGCTTAGAAATAAAATGTGGAATTTTTGAAAATTATAAAATCTAGCTTATGTTTTGCTGGACATAATTTAAGAACAATAATTTTATTGAAATTTAAAATACATATTGTTTAATTATACATTTTGTTTTATTTTTTTTAAATTTTGCTATAAAAAAATCAAATGCGTCGTAATTTTTTAAATCCAAATATCTCGAAAACGGTTGCTCATATCAACTTTTAACAGGTATACCTTTTTAACGGAAAAATGACAAAACAATTATTTAATTTACTTAAAAATGTAATACAGGGCCGTACCAAAAAGTTGTGATTGTTCAAAATAGTTAAAAAAAGTGTAGGTGGCGCTCCCTACAAGTAAGAGCCGTACTAAGATTAGGTTCGAATCCGTCAAACCAAAAAAGCCCCGGATACTAATTTTTACTCCAATATTTACATTATCATAGATTTAGAAATTTAGGACATTTCCTCATAAATCACGCTGTATATGCTTTACTGCTGTACTAAAGCGCTGTAGCACTGCAATTCCCTAAATGCGCCCATTAATAGTTAAAGTCAAGCAGATTAAGATCATTCTTTAATATCAATTCCTCCAGGCTAGAGGGCTTATCAGGAATCCGGAATCTTAAAAAATGTTCTTATGACCTCTCCCCTTTCAGATTTCAAACGATAAAGGTGTAAAAACATAAGTATGCAACATTGCACAATAAAACACAAATTATGCAAATTTTAATTTTCTCTAAATAAATGAACCATTTTACTGGTGTTAACTTATAATAAAGCTATTAGCTTGCGATTGCAGTCATCATTTGCGATTCTCGTTTACTTTATGGTTTTGTTGCTTTGTTGACAAAATTTATTTTATTCAGGGACGGACTTTGGTAAATAAAAATTACCACTAAAGGTCGAAGACGATTATTTAATAGATTTTTCTCTGATAATAATGCATCAATATACAAATAGGTAATTAAAAATAACAAAATAATAAACGTAGAATATTGTCTATTTAATTCCGTATAAGTGTGCAGCTTAACTATTTCCCGTTTACATTCTGTTTGCGTAATACGTGCTAGTCTGCAAAAAAAATTAAGGGAATTAAACCATGTTGATAATATACAGTGGTTGCCAAAAGTATGGAAACTTTTTTAAAATATTTTTTATTTTATTTTAGTACAAGCTGAAATAAAACTACTTACCTACATGGCGATAAACTTCAAGTAATTTAACAAACAACTAAACATTTTTCTTTAAAAATATCCGCTATATTAAAGATATGTAAAAAATAAGTAATATTTTCTTGGTCAAAAGTATGGAAACTTAAGTACATTATGTATTTAAATTGTTTTGGTATAAAAACTACTAATATTTTGTCGAATATGCTTTTAAATTTATTACTTCCCTACATCCTCGTGGCATGGAATCGATCAGCCTAAAAAAATTATCACTGGAAATGGCTGCCCATTCTGTTTTTAAATCTTTCTACAATTCAGTACTATTTAAAATAGAATTGCTGCGAATCTTTCGATCCAAATGATCCCATAGATTCTCTATGAGATAAAGAATCGGAGACTGAGAGGGCCAGTCCAGTAATGGAACGTTGTGTTTATCCAACAAATTTTTTACGAGCTGAGATTTATGTTTTTGGTCGTAATCTTGTTGGAATAACCATTTTAGTGGCATTTCTTTCTCAGCATAATGCAGCGCATATTATTCTCCAATATTTCCTTGTATAGAAACCGATCCATTATTTGATCAATTTTAACAAGAGGACCGACACCTGAGCGGGAAAAACACCTCCACACCATTACGCTCCATCCACCATGTTTTACTGTAGGAATCTGGTACTTGGAGCTGTACCGTGTACCTTTTGGCCGTCGAACATAACGTCTTCTATCACTACCAAACAACTGAAACTTACTTTCGTCGCTGAACAACACAGTATTCCATTTTTGATGAGACCAGATGAGGTGGTCTTGGCAAATTTAAGCGGTCCTTTCTATTTATTTTTATATCAGCGGTTTTTTCACATCAACTCTTCCAAAAAGTCTCACTTCATTCAACCTTCTTCTTACTGTGCGCGCAGAAACCAGTATCCCCATTTTAACCAATTCTCGAGAAATATCCGTTGATGTTTTATTCAGATATCCAATTGAAATTTTTTTCATCTCCTTTATTGACCTTTTGAACAACTTTCTTGGTCTTCCTGGCTTATGGGCTACGAAAACATTTCCTCTTTTTTAAATTTTGTAAATATTTTTAAAAAATTTCCTTTTAACATTTTTAAATTTTTACCTATTTCACCTTGCTTATATCCTACCTTGTATAACTCAACTATTTTATTTTTTAAATAAGTAGATAAATATTTAGATTTGGACATGTTGCTTGTATTTATTTAAACCAAATCGTACATTTAAACTGCTTAAATAAAATAATTTTTATGTATTTTATTTTAGGTTTCCATACGTTTGGCCACAAAGTTTCTGTTCTTATCAAACAAAAAATACCAAACAACATTTATTTGCCTTATATTGTTTGAAATACTTTTTTTTAACTGAATAGCTGTTTTTTTATATTTCAAGAAATTTTCGTATATCAATATTTACTGTGTTATTTTAAAATGAAAAAAGTTTCCATACTTATGGCCACTACTGTATGTACAAGTTTATTGGTTATAAATAGAACGTATCTTTATTTCTATAGTAGGGACAATGGTAAATGCCAGTTGCGTAGCTACCGGGTGGGCCTGGGGGGCAACGCCGCGCCGCTCCGATTTTTCTTAATTAATTAACTTAATTGATTTTTTTAAAAATAAAATAAATTATAAAACCATTAAAGTTCAAAATACCTATGGAATAAAATGTTAACCTTACCAAAACATTTTGTGTCAGAGCATTTAAATATACCCCGGAGCTGCGTCAACATGTAATAAATCATTTAAAAAAATTGTGACAGGGATATGACGGCGATGCTGTTATGAACGGTGCTTTTAATGGGTTACAAGCCAAAATTGTTGAATTAGAAATTCATCCACTGTACAGCACACAATATAAATCTAATCATTAACGATCTGTGAGTAATGTTAGAGAAGCAAAACAATTTTTTTGACACTGTCGGCCACGCATATAATTTATTTTCTGCTAGTGTTAAGCGATGGGAATTACTTCAAGATTGTCCATTAAGCAAAATTTCGTTAAAAAGGTTAAATCCGACAAGATGATCATCGAGGAACAAAGCTTTAGAATCTCTAAGATATAATTTCATAAATGTCATAAAATCGCTCACGGAAATTACATTAAGAAGCAAGAATAAAAATGAATAATCTGAAGCAATTGGATTGAAGAAAAAGTTGAATTTTTTAAAAATTTTTTTAGTTTTATTTTCCAAGATACTTAATTGTTTAAACCATGTTTCCAAAGCATTACAAAGTAAAACAACTAATATTGCCGAGGCATCTACTTTATTTAAGAATGCCTATTTAGAGTTCTGCTAGCTTCGTAATAATTATGAAGACATTAAATCCGAGGCTTTAGACCCTTTAAAAAGTTGGGGAGTAGAAGAAACTTTAGCAGAAGAGCGCATCAAAGTAACAAATAAATTTTTTGATGAAATGAGTAACGATTTAAAATTATCAGAAGAAAGATTTTAAAAAATACCTTAAACAGTATTTTAGATACCACTTCTTCGCAATTAAAAAATGGACTGAGTTTTGAAAACATCATGGTTAAATTTAAATTTTTTGATTCCATTTAGTGTCCCTTAGTGATTGTGAGCTTTACAAGCAAGCCACAATACTACAGGGAAAATATGCTAATGAGTTAACTGAAAAATTTGCAGGAGAAATGTTAAGTTTTCGCTCTGAATTTTAAGCAAATTAAAAAAAAATTAAATACAGTCATTAAAGTGATTGATTTTTTTGGTGAACATCAAACCACTGTCTCAAATTTGCCCGACGTGTGCACTGCACTCTTACTGTTTTTAACACTTCCTGTTACGTCAGCTTCTGCCGATAGATCGTCTTCAGAGCTGAAGCTCATAAAAAACTATTTAAGAAGTTCTATTAGCCAGACAAGGCTAAATAGCCTAGCAATATAAAGTATAGAAAATGAGTTTTTCCAAAATATTAACTTTGATCAAATAATCAATCTTAACGATAACGAACCTATTTATAATAGTAATTAAAAACCATAGAAAAAATTAACTGGCCAATGATTCTTGATTTTCACTTATATTATATCGAGAACCGGCCAGATTCTACTTAATATGTAAATTTTAAAATACTATTATTCATCTGTGCGTGTTTTTATGAATGACCAAATAATTGTAGAAACAAGCTTCCACGCTAAATAAATATTTGAATGACCCCATCTGTTTTAAAAATCATCTGACTCTCTAAAAGGTTGTGGTAGTGTATACGAGTATTTAGACTAAAAATACATTTTTTGTTTGTTAACTCTTATAACTTTAACTTGTGTATAAAGTTAAATCCTAAAAAATAATAATTATTTGTAAAATACTGTTAAAACAATCATATTGTAAATGAAATAGTAACTTACTAACTTTTCCAATTCCAAAATAATACAGTTAAATTATTATTAAATATAATTAAAGATGTTACTTATTCTTCAGTCATCTGCAAGATATACATATTTTTTTGACATAACTAAGTATAATTTTAAAAATAATTGGAGAAAGCTATATTTTCTTAACAATACATTAAACAAAATCAGAAAAGATTTAACTACTTGCTCATAGAAATTATTAGGCTGTTCTGGATTAAGACACCTACGTACGTTATAGTACACTAAGGCTGTAGGCATTCGTAAACAGTATTCTTATTTGTTAAGTCCTCTACATTTTTGAGTTTCATTGGGCTTCGCATCAGTCTAATCTTGGAGTTATTCTGATTTAAAGAATTATGTGTTGAGTTAAAGCCAGAATTTTAATTCCGTTTCGAGGTTTAAGTGTCTCTAAGTAAGTTAGAACCATGTGATAATTAAATTTGTAGCCTAGTTTTTTTACAGTCAGTTCGAATGTAGTAAAATCGTTTCAATATTTTTAACAATTTGAATGTTCCTTTTAAGTTCGCAATTACTTTAGACGAAATTGAAATTAATACTGAGTACTTTGACGATACATAAAATAAACAAATAAAACAAACAAAAAAATCCAAGCTTACAAATAGATTCGTCAAAATCTCAGTCCCGAAAATCGATCAGTGTGTCCCAGGATAGCGAATTTATACGCTTTTGGAGTTGAAATTTGCCTGTTTGGCATCCAGCATTAAAAAATAAAATTTAGCATATTTTTATTTTTTAAAAATCGAGCCTTGATACAAGCATTTTTTAAATTTTATGATCTCAGTCCCGAAAATCGATAAGCTATATATAGCATCGAGGCAAGAAACCAATACAATGAAACTATTTTAAAGGCCAAAGACCGTTTTAATAATCACATAAGAAATAAAGTCCTCTTGCTTGAATGACAGTAAATCCTTTTGGTCCTTTGCCAAAAGTATCATTCAAAACTTTTGTACTAATTATTTTTTATCCTTAACAGTCGAAATTTAAATTATTTCTACTTCTAAAGGAAAAGCTAAACTCCTAACCAAACAATTTGCTGGTAGTTCTACCCTTAATCCTTCCGTAAATCTACTACAGCAGTTGCTTCTGTTTTTTATAAAATGCCCGAAATCATATTAAAGGTCAAACAGTTTAAGCGTATCCTTTTTTCTCGTAATACCAAGAAATCCTCTGCATCATATCATATTATTATCATGAATTTTTAATAAAAATTTGCCTTTAAACTTGCAGTTGTCTTTCGCCGGCAGCTATCTGCAACTTGCAGCTACTCATCTCTTTCATATTTCTTAAGACACGAGCATTTTTTAGGAAAGCTAGAAGGTTGAGCATCCTGCGCTTTTCATTATAGATTTTTACAGATAGTGCGGATTCCGTCACAAAAGATCCACAGCAGACTTTCTTTTGTTTGTTTCATAAAACTGGAACAAGTCCCTTGAGTTCCTTGGCAAATCCCAACTCAAGGCTCTATGTATATATTTGAGGCTTTTGACTAGGTCTGGCATGATGCGCTTCTAAATAAACTTGCTTTTTACAGCTTGCCGACCAAACTTTGTTCTTGGCTTCCCTTTGGATCAAAGCACTAAAAATTTTGTCCAGTTGAATGCCTCAAAAAATCGTATTCGTTGTCGCGAAAAAAATTTACCAAGACTCATCCTTTACTTATGAGCGGCACAGGTTTGCAGAATAGAGAATTATTAATCTTGTGGCAGTTACCTTTAAGAACAATCTTAATTGGCACAAGTTTATTATTCCATAGCCACATCAGGTTTGAAAAAGCATGGATTTCTTTTTCGAGTCAGAAAATATTTTTGCTCTTCTAATCTGTGTGCTCTGTATGTTCTCAAATCAGACCTTGCTTGGAGTATTGTTTCCATATCTGGGAAATGGCGTCTTTCACAACTCTTAGTTTTCTTAATCCCATTTCAGAGAGGGACCCTTCGCCTTAGTATTGACTCCACTCCTGATATAAGAAAACCTTCTTTTTTTGCTCACATTCAGGCTGTGGGGATCTGTTGCGTTTTTATAGGTATTTTGACTGCTTTTGCTCCGAGGAGTAAGCTAGTATTATTCCTTTCCTAGCGGCTTCCAATGGAACAACACGAAGTGCTATTTTTATGCATCCTTTCACAGTCCAACGGGACAGGCTCCGACCTTCCCACTTTGTTCGATCCTTTGTCCCTAGAGTGTCTAGGGGGGACCTTTTGCTTGTAGGGTCCTTTTCTTTCTCTCCAATCTCCAAGTCGTTTGGTCTTGTGTCAGTCACTTAATACGCTCAAGGTATAAACTTCTTACGCGTGAATAAAAGCAATTATTATAATGTGCTTGTTGAATAATATACTATTATATTTACGTTTATGTGCAAAATAAAGAAGGTATTGTTAATTATTTATTTCTGCAACTTGACGGTGAGAAATTTTGTGTTGCATTTCATTTTTTTTCAACCATTTGCATCTTTTGTTTTCGCAGCTATTTTTACGATTTATTTGTGTCGAAAAACAAAACGAGACATATTTTAAGCTTTGGTCGTTTCGTAATTGCACAATCTCAGGTTTGCCCTTTAAAGGGTGAAAGCTCGACATTGATTTAAATTTCGAGCTTTGATTTCTTTAACACTTCCAAATGTTTTTGGGCTTTGCTCCTGAGTATAAAAATAATTTTGTGATAGTGAAAACAAAGTGTATCTATCTTTGCCAGAAAACAATACATATTATTAATATTAATGGGATAATAAATGTCTAAATTTATTAGCACTAAAATTCAATAAGCATGCCACTTAAAATCAAGCAATTTGCAATTTTTTTTATAATAAAAAATTGTAAAAATATTTTTTTTACGAATGTTATTGTATTTTCTTTTTACCTTTTTATTATTAAATAAGTTAAAAGTTACATTTCTGAACCCGGGAGCTGCAGATTTTGATTTTGGAGTCAATAATGAGCTATGTTAGATTATTAAAATGTTTTCAGCTTATGGAAGTATGTCATCCCTAAAATAGTTTTTATAAATTTCGTTTTACTTCTAATTATGTTTAAGGTGTGATTATTATCATTTACTAATAAGGATAGATTCCTATTTTTGTTATTATTGATTGGCAAGGAAATTACCGTAAAATAATGTAGGAATTTGATTGTTTTACTTTACTAAAAATTTTAAATATTTTACTTTATTCCTCGAAATCTAGTTAAAAATATCAAAAAATAACTATTTCTAAAATTTTTATTAACTTTTGTCTCTGCGGTAATTAGAAATCAGTAGCGGCTCGTGGTTTGTCGAACAGGGAGGGTTCTACATACAAAAGCATCATACACACCATTTAGATAGGCAATGTGCCCCATTTTTTAGTTTATGCAAAACAGATTATAATTAAGATTATAATATAAGCAAATACACACCAACTGAAAAACACCTTTCAGTTTCTGATGCAGTCATTGGAATATGTATCCAAAATATAAAAACGAAATGCAAACATACATATATATATATATATATATATATATATATATATATATATATATATATATATATATATATATATATATATATATATATATATATATATATATATATATATATATATATATATATATATATATATATATATATATATATATATATATATATATATATATATATATATATATATATATATATATATATATATATATATATATATATATATTAAGTAGTAGGTATAAGGTTGTAACAAACAAAATTGTTTTACTTAACCATGTATAGATTTTCATTATAAAAAGTTGCTTTCATTTAAAGAAAAATAAAAACAAATGTTGAACAAAAGAATAGCAAAGGCTTACTTAAACATATTATTTCCTTTCTCTCTCCATCATAAACTTTCTACCTTCTTTTACATCTTTCTTGAAGCAAATCTAACAAATTAACAAGCGGCACCGAATATGTACGTCAGCTCAGTGACAACTCATATAAACCAAACGCCGGCAAGCAAAACCTTTAGTCCATTGTTGGAGAGTGGGATTGTAGTACCAGGGCTACTACTGGGGCTACGATTTGAGCCAAACAGCCATAAGAGATGGTGCTCCTTACCTCTACCCTGCCTATTTTATTGGGAGTGTTCAGTAGTTTGCAGATGTTTACACGCATCAGTTAAAGTAATTGATGTGTTGTACGCTAGGGGCGCTATATTGAAATGTACTCTACTCTCTACTGTACAGTATTAACAGTCATTTCGGCACCAAATGACAAACATGTTTAAATTAATTACGAAAAATTTGGTTTTTCGGTCGAAAAATATGGTTTATAAAAATTATAGTAGATTTAAGGATTATAGTACAGGCGTGATAGTACATAGTACAAAGGAGTATAATTATAGTATGTCTACTATAATTATTGTACGGTTACTAACCCTAACCTTTACCACTTTGCGTTATTATTTGCTCAATCTAGGGGTCGTCCATTAGAAACTGGGTTTAAATAGGTAAAACATGTTTCTTTACAAAAACAAGGCTTATACAATGATATTTTCTCACTGTAATTCTAGACTACGTTCTTAGTGTCTCTACCTCCAAAGGAAAAGCCGAACTGTTTGCCAAACAATTTGCTGCCAATTCTACGCTTGATCCTCCTATTAATCTTCCTCTTCCAACAGTTGTCCCTGTTTCTCATAAAATGTCCGATATAATTTTTAAAGTCAAACAGATTAAGCGTATTCTTTCTTCTCTTAATACTAAAAAATCGTCTGGGCTGGATGGCATACCAGCAATCGTCTTAAAAAAATGTGCTCCTGAGCTTGCACCCATCTTAACTCGCCTCTTTCGAATCTCTTACGACACGGGCATTTTCCTGGAGAGTTGGAAAGCTGCACGTGTGCAACCTGGCCCCAAAAAAGGATCCAAAAGTCTCCCTTCTAACTATAGACCTATATCTCTTCTTTCAGTTTTTTGCAAAGTAATGGAAAAATGCATTAATTCCCAAATCTTAAAGTATCTGGAAAAACATAAGATCTTACATGATAGACAATATGGATTCCGCCACAGTAGATCCACAGCTGATCTTTCCTTTGCCTCACACAACTGGAACAAGTTCCTTGAGTTTCTTGGTGAATCCCAGATCGTTGCTCTTGACATATCCAATCCCTTCGATCAGGTCTGACATGATGGGTTTCTTAACAAACTTCCTTCTTACGGTCTTCCACCTAAGCTTTGTTCTTGGCTTTCCAGTTTCCTTTCTAATCGACGTATATCAGTTAGTGTAGATGGTCATTCCTCCAGTTTCTACCAAATTAATGCTGGGGTGTCCCAGGGCTCAGTGCTGGCTCCCACGCTGTTTCTTCTACACATTAACGATCTTCTCTCTTCCACAATCAATCCCATTCATAGTTTTGCTGACGATAGTACCCTCCACTCTAGTATTCAATTTCTTAAGCCACCGTGTAATTCTGATTTCGAAAACAAGCGCAGGTCAATGCAGATAGATATCTCTTTGACAAGACCTCAAACATAACTTGGATTGGGGCGACAAAAATCTTGTTCAGTTTAATGCCTCGAAAACACAGTCATGTTCGCTGTCGCGAAAAAAGTCTGCAAATGTTCATCCCTTACATATGAGCGGCCAAGTTCTGCAGAACAAAGAGTCGTTTAATCTCGTCGGCGTTACTTTTGAGAATAACCTCAACTGGCACAAACACATTTCATCCATAGCTTCGGCAGCTTCAAAAAAGATTGGATTCCTCTTTCGAGCCAGAAAATATTTCTCTTCTTCCAATCTGTACACTCTGTATGTATCCTAAATCAGACCCTCTTTAGAATATTGTTCTCATGTCTGGGGAATGGCGTCCCCTATAACACTTAGCATTATGGATTCCATTCAAAAAAGAGCCGTTCGTCTTATTAATGATCCAACGCTCACAGAAAGGCTTCCTCTTCTTGCCCACCGCCGAGCTGTAGGGGATCTGTCGCTCTTTTATAGGTATTTTCAAGGCTTTTGCTCGGAGCAATTGGCCAGTATAATTCCTTCTCTGGCAGCTTCCAACAGAGCAACACGTAGTGCAACTTTTATGCATCCTTTTACAGTTCAGTTAGAGAGGACCGAACTTCCCCCTTTCTTCGTTCCTTCATCCCTAGAGTGTCAAGACTATGGAACCTGCTGCCCGCAGAAGTATTTCCTTCTCCTCCCAATCTCCAAAAAGTCCCGTGTGAACAAACTCCCTCTCACCACACCGAAGACACCCACGGTACGTTAGTACTTAGGCATCAACCTTCGTGGACTGTCCCAAGATAAAAAAAAAGTAGTTTTAAATACTTAACTAGTCTTAAATAAAAATAATTCAGCAAATTACGTTTTTTTAAATAAATCTGGCGAAGTCAAGCACATATTATTTACGTATTTACAATAAAAATACGCATTTTGAAAAATTACACCTGAGATTTGGGGGGGGTGGAGTTGAGCCAAATCTCACAACCTCACGCCGAGCGGTGAGGGGGGTTGAAAATCGCCAAAAAAATTTCTAAATACAAATCTAAATTTTATGTTTAGTAGTGATCAGTGGGAAAATACTTAAAATTATTAAAATTGCTATTTTTAATAAATTTAAAAATAGTACCAACATTTTTGTGTTACAATAATAAACTCAGGTAATTATAAAGTTAATTAAATTGACGCACGTACTACGTTTTTTATTATGACTAAGTCAGAAAAAAGAAATTCATTGTTCCAAGTGGTTTGTTTATTTGGATTTAATGCTAATATTTTTAATAAGTTAGGTGTGTCAGCTGTGACAACATTATTTTTATACATAAGGCCAGCTTTTTACCCGCGTGGACTACACGATTTTTGCTGTAGTGTAATTTTACCGTTCTTTTAGGATATTGCCCCCTCTCCCTCTCCCTTCGTCGCGTCAATCATATCACGCTCCCTGCGCTTCGTCTTCCGTCTTACACTACGCGGAGCACAGTGGTTCATATTCATGGGATGGATGGATGATTGTTCGACGTTTGGAAGCTAATATTGTAAATCAAATTAAATTTTATTTGGAAGACACCCAGTGGGCTCAGTTTCCGAGGATCAGAAGTACAGCCAGATTGGGATCAACAAATTATTAATGAAAGGGATTTTTTTCAAAAAACATTTATAGATAGATACAATGGCGGATTCAGAGAGGAGAGAATGGGGTGATCGCCCCTCCCCCCGTCAACTAAAAAAAAGGGGAAAAATTAAAAACGAGTTAAAAATGAAAGAATGTTACTGTTGTTACGGTACTTAGTTACTTACTAATTAAAAACTTTTTATGTTGCCTATTGCATTTGGTTAGGCATTAGTTATTTGTGAAAAATCATGTGGTAGCTATAATACGTAGGCCTACCGTAATTTGCAATTTACAAATGGAGCCAGACGGGTGGCTAACCTGGACAAAGGACCCCCGGACCTCTTCTATGTTAAGGGGTATTCCAATACAAATACCCCTCAAACCCTCCTGCCATCCTGCCTAAGACCGCCCCCCCCCCCGTAAGGATTTTCTTAGTCCGCCCTTGTATAGATATGATATTAGATTTGAAAAGGAATAATCAAAATCTTCAATGAGCGAAAGTGCGATTAACATTTTTATTTTATCGTATTTCATTTGTTAGTGTTTTCTAACATAAATAACGTCTGTGAATGAGTTAGTACATAATATGTTTTTATGAACAATCTTTAACACTACATTTAAATAATTGATTTGCCTAAAAAGTTGACAAATAATGGAGTGGTTTTTTATATATTTTTATAGTCCTAAGTCCAGAAATGAAAAAATACTTATACAAACTCTATCCTTTTAACTCCTCAAGGGATGAAGTTCCAATAATACTACCACTTTCTGTTTTTCTGGGTGCTCAAAAGTCTAATTATCAACTCCCATTTTTCCAACTTAAAAAATGATGATATTTCTATACAAACTTTCATCCCTATTGTAAACTCCCAATGGTTGTGGTTTTAAAAATATTAATACGTAGCATTTTTTACCGTATTCAAATTTTTATACTTCTAAAATGACCAAATTTCAAACAAATTTTCACCCCCCCCCATTTTTTCCCTTTAGGGGGGAAGTTTACTAAAATCCGTTCTTAGCTGACGTCTCCCACTCGTAATCTACCTCCATGCCAAATTTCATCTTCATAGGTAAAGTAGTTTTCGATTTATTTTAAGCAAAAGAATCATTCAAAAAGCATCTAAGAATTGTACAATAAAAAAACAAAAAAAACTAACAAATAAAAATTGTACAATATGACAAAACTTTGTAAATGAGTACAAATTTCTTTTAATATTTTTGTGTAAGAAAATAAATAGCAATTTGTTAGTGGTAATTTTTTATGTAAAGGAGTGTCACAAAAGTAACTTGTATATTTTCTAGAGGTGGAACATGCAAGTTATTTTTGTGACACTCTTGCGACATTTTTGTTGTGATTAAGATACATTCTAAAATCCAGCAAAATTTTATGTACAGGATGTCCCATTTTCGACACTTTTTTATGGTAATTATAATAATTGTTAGTGCTACCAAAAAAGAAATATGGGCGTCATGTGCTCTTTTTGGGTCAAACTTATTCTAAAGACGGCAGATTATTTAACAATCATTATAAAGGATTTTTTGTATAACCAAGAAAATGTAGGGTCATTCTGAAATTGACAATTTTTATTTTCCCCCGTATCTCTCGAGCGAGCGAAAATTTTCAAATTTTGATTTAACTATATTAAGTTAGGCCCAAAAAGAGCACATGACGCCTGTATACCTTTTTTGATAGCACTAACAATTAATAAAATAGGATATACATATGAACTAATAAATAACAGTAAATTTTAAAATATTAAGTAGCTGAAGTTATAAATCACCCATTGCCCCCTTAAATTACATCAACGCCCCCAATTTTTTCTCGAATATAGCCATACGCGACTTATTAGAAAATCAACGCTCAATCAAAGATTTGTTGGCATTACTTAAGACACACAGAATACTAGAAATGAGCTTAAAAATTCTTTAAATAAAATTTGCAAAAACTACTTCACTAATGAAAATCTTCTGTTGTCACTTTATTAGATCCAAGGTTTAAAACATGTTTTTTTCGACAATGCTTTATCGAAAAAAACTCATAGAGAACCTGGTAAAAAGTAAATAGCTCCAATGTGAGTGACAATGTTGGTGCTCCCTAATAAATCAAAAGACGTAAACCTGACTCGATTTCTCAAAGTTTGTTTTGGAATACCTTTGAGGAATTTACCAGTACGCCTGCAAGTGAATCGCTTTAGATACGGAAGCCAATGATTAAATTAATAAAATTCAAGGGGAACATAAAATGTACATTGAATTAGCCAAAATATCAAAAAATGTAGATCAGTTGACTTGGTGGGCAAATAAAAAAGACATTTTTCCATTTTTGTATAAATGTGCAGTAATATATTTACCACCCCTATCAAGTAGTGTGGCTCGTAAACAGCCATTCTCTTCAAATCGCTTCTAGAGATACCCCGTGATCACGAGCTTCTCGACAGTGTTGACACATAAAACATGCTTTATTATACAGAGACTCGGCGCGTTATTAAAAAAGTAGGCTTTTTCTAAATGAAGCATTTAATGTAAAAAAAGCAAATTATGGGTCTTTTCTAATACGTCTCCGCATTTTTACGTCTGAAATATAATTGAGGAAAATAAAAAGCCGCTCCGCTAACCAGAACTAACCATGACCAACTAGAACTTAAGGTTTTGAATTTGTCTAAATTATCCCTACTTTAAGTTATAATTTTTTTTAAAGTGTAGTTATATATTTCTTGGGTTTTTCTAATAAGTTGTTAAAATTTTGTTTATAACTTCTACAAATAATTTAGACAAATTCAAAAGCTCTAAGTTCTAGTCGGTCATGGTTAGTTCTGGTTAGTAAAGCGACTTTTTATTTTTCCCAATTATACGTAAAAATGTGGGGACGTATTAAAAAAGACCCTAAATTATACATTACATTAAAATGTAATTTGTTAGCCGAGTCCCTGCATAATACAGCGTTTCATGTGTCAACTCTATCAAGAAGCTCGTGATCACGGGGTATTTCTAGACGCGAGTATTCTCTTTAGCTGGGAACATATTGTTCCGTGACACCCCGTATAAAAACACGTATCCTGGTTTTACACCTTTTTATTGCAAATCAGGTTCACAAACGTTTCTATGGTAACAAAAATTCAACGTAACGTAATTGTGACAACTGTTTAACCTTTAACTTTCTGTCAACTTCTTATCTCTTTGAAACACAAAACTGACTCGTGCGGACTTTCCTCGCGCTTTTTATAGTAAAGTGGAAAATAATGGAAAATTCTGGAAAAATCTAGAATTAGCTGGAAGAATTCTTTTACTACAGGATGTAAGAAAAGTGTCAAATGAATGTCTTCAGCGCCCTCAGGATAATCCGCAATGATCGTCGAAAAAGGGAAAAACTAAGGTAACCTATTTTATATAAATTATTAACCTAAATAAAATAATTCTAACCTTTTACATTTCTAATAATTAAACACCAACTAAAGAAAGTCCGTAACATTGCCCCCTCCCAAGTTTTGATCGTCTCGATCAAGTATCTTCTCGATCTTGATAGCGACACAGCCGGTCTAGATGTACAACTTTCATCTTCGCCTGTGGACTCTTCTGAATTCGATACACCAGATCATTAACCCGGGTTACTACTTTATATGGTCCCTCCCATGACTTCTGCAGTTTCGGTGAACGCCCCTTGGTTCTTTTTGGATTGTTTAACCAAACTTTGGTAATTGTTTTGAGTGGACTGAACTCGATTTGATCATAGCGGGTTGGGCGCTGATCACGAATCTGAAAAAAATATTTGGCGGAAACGTTTCGTTTTCGAAATATCCATCATCAAACTTGAAAGTCAAACTAACCTCATTTACACTATATTCCCCCTTCTTTTTGTACACAATTCTTGATTTTTACACTAAAGTGGCACACAATATTTTATAAACACCTTTTAAACACGTTTTTTTTTGTTTATTTTACACCTTTTTCTTTATTAAATTGCCAAGTATCACTCTCAAACGAGGCGGCCATGTTGTATATATTGTATACCTGGTTGCAGCGTTTGAAAGTGAATTTTTACAATTAAATGAAAAATAGGTATAAAATAAATATAAAAACAAGTTTTTAAAAGGTGTTTATTAACTATTGTGTTCCAATTTAGTGTAAAAATCAAGAATTCTGTACAAAAAGAAGGAGGAATAGTGTAAATGAGGTTAGTTTAATTTTCAACTTTGATGATGGATATCTCGAAAACGAAACGTTTCCGCCAAAAAAGGTTTTCAGATTCGTGATCAGCGCCCAAAAAAACCCCCGTATACCAAATTTGGTCAAAATCGGAGTTGCGGCCACTTTCTAGACAATTACCCAAACTTTTTCACCGACAATGAATCCCTTATGATTAAATTTCAAGTCATAGCGGGACTTCATACGGTCACTTTCTTTTTGAAGCTTATTGCGAACCCCTTCGTGTATTTC
>JAHBCN010015553.1:0-20864 GCA_019359885.1 Listronotus oregonensis
ATTTCATCCATTCATCAAGTCACGTATTTTATTAGCAAATCATCTGCTGTGAGACCACGTGACCTAGGAATCTGCTCGTTTCGCTGGATACTGGATACTGCTCTGTTTATGGCGCTGCTGCAAGGCAGTTTGCCAGCTCTCCTTAGAACACGTTGTTATCAACGTGAGTTTTCCCCGGCTTTGTAGGTGGAACTTGGATCGTCGGGCTCTGTAACCCCCAGAAATTCCGAACTTTTCCAAAACTTGAATTCTTAGCAAAAAAAAAACTATCGATGCAGGGGCACAAACAATGGCGGTCCGACCAAGGACTGCTTCTGGTATCACGCATAACCGTTTTTTGTCAGTACTGCCCCTCCCTGGTGAGCGCGCAACCATCTTCGGTCATTAGGAAAATCCCTCGTGCGTGGGGCCCTCAGAAAGGAACAGATATAGGAATCTTCGTTCACAACGCTTAGCCCCAGAAGAAGGACTCCATCGTTTGGCTTGAGTTTTTCCTTGATCCCCGATGGTAAAAGCAGTTGATACAGCACCTTCAGCCGCCTTCCCGGAAAAAACTATGTAGTTTTTTCATCGCGAGCACTTCACTGATCGGAGGTCAAACAGGAACTGTGCTCGTTTCGCTCCCTTCAAAATGTTAATAAAGAACTTGGTCAGTTACGTCTTAGTACCGTATCAGTTCCGTCTTCGTCTATAGTTGCGATGTCCGGGGTTCATCAGTGATGCCTTTTCAGACAGGTCTATCAGTCGTTAGTAGGTAGTGATAGTAGCTGGGCATGCAGTAATATCCAAAATATCTTTTGTGTAATACTGAGCTTTACCGAGCATTGATAACCATAACTATGGATGATAAAGATCAAGAAACGAAAATTGATCAACAAGCCATAGATGAAAAAAGAAACGGAAGGAGAATTTATGACCAGTGGCGTAGCTATCGGAGGGCTAGGCGGTGCAGTGCACCGAAGTCCCTCGGTCTCTTAAGCGATCTTTAAAAAAGTTAAATAAATATTGTAATCAAATATTTTTTTGACTTTTTAGCTCTTTGCCACAAAATATCTAATAGCTTGATCTAAACTTGCAACAAGGCTTCAAGTATGGCAACTTAGTTTAAAAAAAATGAAATTTGCATGGAGTGCCCCTAACGAATATTCCTGCACCATAAATCACAAATAGAAGTTTACATATCCTTCCTTTAAGTGGTAGGGTTCAAAATAGAACAATATTTTACTAGCGTAAATATTGAAATAATAGTTAAGAAATAATTGGCGTTTCAAAATAGAACAATATTTTTAATTTAAAGCGGTTATTATTATTTAAGTATAGAATAAGTACATATCTCAAGTAGTTTTAGTACGAATTCAAAGTAAAATGCAATTTATATTCCCCACAAACATTTAAGCGGGTTACGCTCTCGATTTTTTTCTAGTCTTGTAACTAATTGCACACTGAATTTCCTGTTGCAAAGTGGTTTTTTTTAATCTTTGCTACAAATTGTGTTATTTTTATTTAAATATTATTTACTGCATTATACTGCACGAAAACTGACAATAAAGGGGTTAAAATTAAGTAGCTCTGCACCTTTAAAATATATATATTTTAACCAGTATATAGGGTGTTCGAAAAATAGACGGAGATATTGTAATGGGCGATTCCTTGTTTAAAAATATTAGAAAAAGTTTCTATAAACATGAGTCCGGAAATGCACAGTTTTCAAGATACAGGGTGATAACTTTCTAAAAAAATATTATTTTTTTATTAATATCTTAAAAAAACATTTACTCGATTCTTTTGAAATTTGGCAATATTATTTGTTATATTAAGAGGCTAATTTAGCCCTAAATAGATTTAAATTATAACGTCCAGTGGCATCCCTGGGGGCATCTCAGCGAATAAAATTGGCAAAAAAATGTAAGCCACTGTCTTTTTTGCAACTTTAATATTTGTTGTTTGATTAAACGTCTAAAAATACAACTTCTTTATATCTTGTATGTTTGTTGTATGACAAAATTGGTTTATTAATTTTGCTAAAAAAATCACAGGTGCCCTGCAAAACAAAAAATCAAAAACATTTCTAGGAAAGAGCTTTAGTGCAACAGCAGCTACAACAAATGTTGGAAATGTCCTCCATCCATTTCTGCAGACCTTCTCACTCGACGAATCATTGAACGACGAACTCGAGCTAAAATTCGAGGTCTATTTCTCACTTCTTCGCAAACATTTACAATTTTATTTCTTAACTTTTCTATTGTTTGCATAGGAGTGGTGTAAACCAGAGTTTTAAGGTGTCCCTATAAATAAAAATCTATTGGCTTTAAGTCAGAGGAGCGAGGTGGCCATTGAATTGATCCACATCTTTCAACCCAATTTTCCCAAAAGGTGTTATTTAGATGAGTTCTAACAGCTATACTAAAATGAGGAGGAGCTCCATCGTGCATAAAAGTTATTTAATTACGTATATTTAGAGGAACTTCTTCCAGCAGTACGGGCAATTCTTGTTGAAGAAACTCTAAGTAAGATTTGCCGTTTAATCTAAACGGTTAAAAGAAGGGCCCAATTAAATTGTCACCAACAATACCCATCCACACATTTAAAGCAAATTGTTTCTGGTGACGAGATTGTACGTAAGCATGAGGATTTTCTTTACTCCATACATGAGTGTTATGGAAATTAACAATATTATCCCGCCGAAATCCAGCTTCGTCCGCAAAAAGTATGGTTTTATTAAAATTTCTGTTATTATTAACCTTTTCGTAATAAATACCATTGGCAAAACTGCAAACGGGGCAGAAAATATCTTGGTAGTAATGCCTGCACACGGCATGTTAAACTGCCTCGTCAAACTCAGGCGTTCTTACGGACCTCGGCCGGCCTCTATCATGGCGGTGGGAATGGCAAAAATTCCTAAATAACATTATTGTCAAAAACATTACAAAAAAGAAGTAAGAAAATTTACCTCTTTCCCGTAATCTACGGTCTACGGTCTCAAAGGTTTTACTATCTGGAAGTTGGCGTTGGGGAAACGCTTCTGCATACAGGCTAGGGTGTCCCGTAATATTTTATTTTCGAATTTCGCTATACAAGACCCCTCAAAAGTTGCGTTGTAAGTTGTAGATTACCGTAAAAATAATATAAAAATAAAAAAATTTTGGGGGTCTACCGGCCTTTTTATTTCAAAATTACCTAATAACCTTCAGTCCATATCGTCTATTCTATTTTATTAACATTATTCCCCTTTATTTTGTAATTACATCGTAACCTAAGTTACGATTTGCAGGCAACGACAGGTTGAATTAGCTATGAATTAGTTTGGATCAAACTTGCAAAATTCATGATTTGACTTGTTTTTATTAAATTCCCTACTACTACGGTGAGGCATTTCTATTGCGGTTTTATTGCTGTAAGGTGTTGCTCCGCACTTCCTTGTTATAAAATACGTGTTTTTGTTACATACGATAATGGGTTCAAGACGACGTGAGACTACTTGTGCTTTATTCGGACCATATAAAGAACTTGACGATCGCCAGTTACCAGTGATAAGCGACGTTATCAAATTCATTTTGTTTACTAAAAATAAACTAAAAGTACAGAGGAATGGAAAAGATCCTTCTAACACAAAGTTTTTTCAATCGTTTCTGAAAAACTTGATACGATTTGGACCAAAACCTCAATTCCCATCGTTTCCATTGAACGAGTTACCCAATTGCTGAAATCGTATTTCGACAAATACCTGTCATTGATAAGATATCCCAAAAGTAAACGAACAGATAGCTACGAAAGCAAAGTGTCGTGCTTTTTGGAATCGTCGAACAAGCTCTTCGACATTGCTGCTTGTAAGTGCACTTCGTTTGACATTTGTTCCTGCATAAAATCGAAGAAAGTTCCTATAACTGAAAGAGACTTTTTACTGGACCAAAGAAGTGATAGAAAAATGGCAATAAGTGGTATAGACAGAAAAGAAACGGCAAGACTTTTAAAGAAACATCAGAGACAAGAAAAGTTTAAGCGGATAGAGCACGCATGTTTACCAAGTACATCACAAGAAACCAATCCTGTTCCAGTCCGCGAGTTGCCGCCCCGACCACAGTCGCCTGCAACAAAGCTTTCTCCAAATAGTGACGTGCTTGTAAATGAGACTCCATCTACTTCATTGAATCGGAACACTCTGGCGCTGCCAACAGTAGCTAAGGTATGTGATCGGTATGGATTATCAACGCGATCTGCGGCTGCGGTCGCTTCGGCGGTCTTAGTTGACGTAGGATTGGTATCTTCCGAAGATCTAAATCTTGTTATTGATAAGAATAAAATCCATAGAGCTGTTTCAAAAGCAAGGACCAAGGCCAGCAAAGATGTTGATGCTATTGTAGTTAAAAGTATCTACTTTGATGGACGAAAAGATAAAACACTCATAAACGATAAAATAGGCGATCGGTACCACCGCAGAGAAGTCTTGGAAGAGCACATTTTAGTTCTCACAGAGCCGGGATCGATTTATTTGGGACACACGTCGCCAAGTCATAGCACTGCCAAAGCAATCGTCACTTCTATCATATCTTTGTTAGAAAATCAAGGGTTGACCTTGGAAGAGGTGATCTGTGTAGGCTGCGATGGGACTGTTACGAATACAGGTTGGAAGGGAGGTGTCATCCAATACCTGGAAAACTATTTAAAGAGACCATTGCAATGATGTGTTTGTATGCTTCACACGAATGAATTACCGCTTCGCCATTTGTTTAACTCTCTAGATGGTGGCACATCTGGACCAAAAGAATGTACTGGACCTATTGGAAAACAGCTAGCTGTTTGTGAAGGGAAACCTATAGTGTCTTTTTCTGCAGTGGCTGGCAATTTGCTCGAATTACCTGATAATATAGTAAAGACAATAAGCACTGATCAAAAGTATCTTTACGAAATGTGTCATGCTGTAATGGCTGGTTCATGTTCCCCTGAGCTAGCGAGCCGCCAACCTGGAAAAATGGCGCATTCGAGATGGCTTACTACTGCCAATCGCATACTCAGACTTTACATAAGTACTGTGTCGCCGTCAGATAATTTGCAGCTGCTTGTGAACTACGTGGTCGTCTCAGTTTTTAAAGTAGGTACTCATTGATTATTGTAAGCGTTGCTTTGACTCATTGTTGTACCTTTAAATTTAATAAAAACCATTTGCACTTGTTTTTTGTATGATTTATTATTTTTGTTAGAAACGCCTAAAAATGGCAAATTTTAAAAACTTCAAGGACAGGTAGAGGTCTGAAGATGACAGATTTTTAATTAAACTTAATAATAATCGTAATCTTTGTGTCAAAACGCATCTTTTGATACCTCATGCGTAGCCGTACCTCAAAATTTTGTATGATTTATAGTTAATGTTAGGAACCCCTAAAAATGGCAACTTTTAGAAACTTCAAGCACCGGAAAAGGCCTTAAAATGACAAATATTAAATTAAATTTAATGATAATCGCAATCTTTGTGTCAAAACGCAACTTTTGTTACCTCTTGCGTAGCCGTAGTTCAAAATCTTGTACGATTTATAGTTAATGTTAGGAACCCCTAAAAATGGCAAATTTTAGAAACTTCAAGGGCCGGTAGAGGCCTCATGATGACAAATTTTTTATTTAATTTAATGATAATCGTAATCTCTGTATCAAAAAGCAACTTTTGATACCTCTTGCGTAGCCGTAGCTCAAAAGAAAGTTTTCCCCATATAAGGACGGGACAGCCTAATACAGGCGCCTCGCTGCATAACAGTTACTGTAAGCACGTGCATACATTACATGCATGTCTGTCATTTCCTCAAAAGTGTAATTTTCCATCACAAAAACCGAGATAAAAACTTTTTAGAGAAATTTCGCCAAGAAAATTAGAAGAACTGACGCTTGTCAGTGTCAAACCTCTATGCAGAAACGATTTTTTGGTTTCCAAGGCACCTGTGGATTTTTAGCAAAAATTAATAAACCAGTTTTGTCCAGTGGCATGCAATGAAACCGTTTTTATTTTTTTTTCTCGAAAACTAAGTGAGCTACAAAAAAAATATAGGAGGTGAAGTAGTTGTATTTTTAGACGCTTAATCAAACAACAAATATTAAAGTTGCAAAAAGGTAGTGGCTTACATTTTTTTGCCAATTTTATTCGCTAAGATGCCCCCCGGAACGCCACTGGACCTTATAATTTTAATCTATTTAGGGCTAAATTAGCCTCTTAAGACAACAAATAATATTTCCAAATTTCAAAAGAATCGAGTAAATATTTTAAAAAATATTAATAAAAAATTAATATTTTTTTAAAAAGTTCTCTGTATCTTGAAAACTGTGCATTTCTGGACCCATGTTTATGGAAACTTTTTTTCAAAATTTTAAACAAGGAATCGCCCATTACAGTATCTCTGTCTATTTTTCGATTACCCTGTAGATAAGGCCCCAGTTACCTATTTGCCACGGAGCCCTTGGTTACGTAGCTACGCTAATGTTTATGGCACTGTATAACAAATTAATTAATATAAATAAATACTTAATAAATAATAGAAAAGTTTACTGATAAAATGAATAAGTATATTATAAAATTAAAAAAAATTCTAGAAATTAAATGGTTTTTAAGAACTTTTATGTTTTTTATCATCCACTCGGCTAAAGTATTTCCGAGTTTTTAGGTATTTTTCTAACTAAAATGGGAGAAAAATATTTAGGAAAAGAGTTGGAAGTGTTATATAAGGTTTTTGACACAGGTCAGCAATGATACAGGCAAATTTTCTCAGTTTTTCGAATCTGGGACGTTTGGATCGCTGCGAATACGGAAAGAATCTGGAAATGCGGGAAAATTGCAAGCGGTACACTGTTCGGGCTAGGATTTCCCATAGTAGTCATACGGGGATTTAAAAAAAATATATGTGAAAGTTTTTAGGGCTCTAGAGGTAATTCCAATGTGTTTTTAGGTCTCTCAACGCCATCTAAAAAAATAGCGGCTATCCAGCCTTAAATGTGAACAGCCATGCACTTTTTACATTCAGATACCTGGTTTTGATCTGTAATTAGTGCAAATGATACATAACTGTATTGCAGGCCAAGGTATAATTATTTGGGCTCGTGAAAAGGCAATAACCTTTTTGTCTTGTACTCGTTACATTAAGCGTCAAGGTGTTTATTATGTGTAATTTATTTTTAAAAAATGAAAAAGAAAACACACCCTATTAAAAATTACTGAAACATAATTTTAAAATAATAAAAAATAAAAGAAACATTCCATTTTAAACAAAAAAATAAATTTAATAAATCAAACAAAAAACTTATATTTTGGGATCTTTGGTTGCGCTCTTTTCTATGAAAAAAATATTTATACAGTGTGTCCCAAACTTAAGATATGACGTTATTAATGATTTTTTTTATATGGGCCATTCCTCAGTAACACAGAAAAATAAAAAAAATAAGTACACATGCTAAGCTTGTTGCTTTTTCCTATAAACCATATTGAATTCAATTTTGACCTGGGCGCGCAAAATTCCCTAATTTATTTAAAATATCTCGTTTTCTTGTCTCATGCTCTCGGGAGAGCATGGTGACATCATGTTTCTATTGCTCGGTTCGTATTTCTCCATCCTTCTCTGTCTTAAGCTGCAAGAGAAGCTTCTTGCAGACTGTGACCAATGATTTCTTTGGTTTGATCCACCCAGCGGGTCGGAGACCTTCCTCTTGGTTGTTTACCATTAATCTTTCCCTCCACAATAAGTTTTTCTAGCCCATTCGTTCTTACTGAATATCTTAAAAAGTACTTTTTTCGCATTTTGTACAGTAATGCACTACATTACAGACCTCTAAATCATACAGTAATAAACCATTTTACAGCATAGCAACCATTACAGCATAGCAACCATTACTTCATAAAAACACATCTCAACAAGAAAGAAAAACGTTTATTTTAAACAGTGTGACTATAAATATTAAAAGAACAATTGTGTAAGTTAGAAAAGGTTATAACTTTTGACCCCGCTGTATCAACCATTGTTGATAAACATGTTTTTTTATTTATCACAATTCCTACAGGAACTTCTTGGGTTAGTCCCAGTTGGACATTGTTAAATATTCTTTTGGAATTTTTTATTTTATTACCAATGTTTTTCTTTACGTATCCTTCAGCTACGCTTGTGGATCACCATCCTCCATGCCTTTTGAGAACCTAAAAACCAGCGCCACTGTCCGCAAGAAAATTGGCAGATGTTCTTCTCAAACAATGACCGGTGTAACTTGAAGCATCAGGAAGTTTTAAATATTGCGCAATTTTTTGTAAGATTTTTGCAAATGTATTAGTGCCAATTGGCTGTACTGTACATTTTCCATAACGATAAAACAGGAAAAATTGATTATGGCTTACTGTTTTGGGTCTTAATAATAAATATTTGTGGTAAATTTCATACCCATTATTGCAGTTTAAGCCCACAGTAAATACACGTTCTTTCTTTGTTTTGATATCGCGTAACGTTACAACCAACATTATTCCGATATCTTTTAAATCTTCAGTTGTTAAACTGCATAATTCTGCAAGCCAACTTGCACCATTCAGACCAAAAATTAATACTACTTTCATTAACAGAAACTTATCGTCTGGAGCTTTATTCCGAAACGTTGTGACGTTTTCCATTGTCAAAACTTTTGATTTTTTAGGTTCATATTTGTCATTTTGGCGTTTTAAGTAAGCTATTATCTTTTTATATTGTAAAATATCCGTATTTTTATTGATCTATAATCGTGCTCTTGATCATAGAGTATGTAGCCCATAAACTAGATGCTTTAAGGACTTTTGCAGTCATTAGAACCTCGTTACAAAAATTAAAACTTTATAAAAATGAATTACTTAATAAGGCAATCTTTAAAAGTTACAAGTGACTCTACTTATATTTAAATTCTGTGAACATTGGTAATACTCGTTGAACGAATTAAATCTTTATGAAAATGAATTAGTCAATTAGGTAATCTTTAAAAATTGCTAGAGGCACATATCTTTAATAATCTAATGGAATTAATGTTTTATTAAACATTTTCGCCAATTACTCTATGGCCTTGTTCAACTTTACCAGTGTTTATTTCAATTTGCATTAATAAATTCTTTACCAACAGCTGACGTTTTTATTAGACGGTGTAATATATTATGATAAAAAAAATACCGTAACAGAAGATAACCAAACAAATTTTTAAAAAGGGGGTCTGTTTTAAATTTTTACAGTAAAAAAATAGGTAAAAATTTGGTTTTTACGGGGGACGAAATCAGGTCCGTGGCCCCAAATCAAGAATTTTTCCCCTTTTTTAAAGTTTTAAACCCCCAACCCAAAATTTCATTTTAAAACTTGATTAAAAAAAAAGGGTTTTCCCTTTTATGATCAGACTTTGTTTATTTTTAAATATTTATTATTTAATTAATTATAAAATAGGTTACAAAAGAATACCTACAGAACATGTTTGTTGTTTTTACATTTTTTAAAGTTCTGTAGGTTTTTTTGAAAGTTTTTCCCAATTAATTTAATAATATGTTTTAAAAAAATACAGGGTTAGTTTCTGATTATATGGTAAACTCTTATTTTGGTACTGGGGTTAATCCTGAATTGAATTGATCTACAAATTAAGTTTTTTTTTCCGGGAAAATTTGGGGCTTTGGGGCTATTTAGGATATCTTGTAAATAGGGTTCATTAAAATTTTCCGAAATTTCCCCGGGAAATTTGGGGTTTTTTTCCCGGGAAATAATTTTTGGGGAAAACTCGAAACTCAAAATCATATTTGAGTCTTAAATTATAAAATAAAACTATTTGTGTTTGCCGTTTGTTTTAAACGCGCGGCGGCGGGGGGGAAAAGGGCCAAACCCAGTGGCCCCTTTTGATCTCGCCGCGCGCGGCAAACGCTCTGGGGGCCCTTTTTTATATTTTTATACAATACAGGGGAAAAACCCCTACCCCCAATTTTGGGGAAAATTTTTTCCCTAGTTCTGGTTTTTTTCCCTACAAAAGGGGGAAAAAGGGAATTTTTCTAATATCGGGAATTTTTAAAATTTGGGGTTTTTTTAAAATTAATTTTAAATTTTTTCGGTAATTTTTTATTAATTTTAATAAAATGGACTCCAAAAATCCTATTAAATCCTTATCCCCGGTTATTTTGACCATTGTTTTTTTTAAAAAAATTGCTTCTTGTTGCGCTAATTAATCTAATACGGGTTAATTTTTAGGGGTTTTTGGGGAATTACAGCCCCAACTGCTCCGGCATCTCTCTGCATAATTTCCCCTTTCGTTTTTTGGGGGTTTTTCCCAAAAATACAAAAAAAAGAAATGTCCAGATCTTTTTTTGTTGCCCCACAGTAATGCCCAAACTCGGTTTTTTTCAGTCGTTAGACGTTAAAAAATAAAAGCGAAATTAATTATCCAGCGGGGATTAAATGCAGTGTTTTAATTTTTTTTTCTAGTGAAAACTGTTTAAAAATTTTCATTAAATAAAAAAACATTTAAGTCTTATGAAAAAGGAAAATCTTTAAAAAAAAAGATTGATTTTAAGAATTTTTAAATTTTTTTTTTTTTTTTAGAAATTTTTTTTTTTGTTTAAATTTATTTTGCTATCTATGCCCATTGTTACCATGAGATTTTATTTTTATGTTTTTTTGAACTTTTCTGACAATAAAGTCATTTCGTAAAAATTTTTTTTTATTTAATTTTGATCTAGGGAATTTAGGGTTTTTTTTAGAAAAAACTGGGAATTTTCAGGAGCTTGGTTGGGAACATTTTAAAAAAAGTTATTAGTTTTTTTTCTAGTTTTAGTTAGAGGGGTTTTCGGGATTTACGAATTTTTTTAAATTTTCGAAACCCGAGAAGCCCCGAAATTACCCGAAATTTTTTCGAGACCCGAAAATTTTAAAACTCGAGAAATCATGAACCCTACTTGTAAACTATTTACCTGTGAAAGAAAAAATTTTGCAAAGGGTGGTAATATTAGTAGGAGAAGTCAGCTAAGAAAAGATTTTAGGACTTCTCCCCTTTTAAAGGGGGAAATTCGAGCCCCAAAATTTTTTTTCGGGGCTAATTAAAAATTTGGGAAAAATTTGGGATGTAGTCTATTGATTACGAGTAAAAATGATTTTTTTAAATTTTTTTGAATTAACCCGGGGGGGAAAACGGAGAAAAGTTTGTAAAAAAAAATCATATTGTTGTAAAAAAAAGTAAGTAATTAGGCTTTTTGATTCCCCCAAAAAAAAAAAAGGGTTTAAATTTAAAAAAAATTTTTTTTAAAAAACCTTTTTCCCCTGGGGGGGGAAAAATTCGGGATGAATGTTATCATTTCTAAATTAAGAAGTATGAAAGTGGTGTAGGTTTTGGACTATGATTAAAAAAAATCTGTTTTGTTTTGGAAAACATCAAATTTGGGTTTTGTATGGGGTGTCTCAAAGGTACCGGGTTTGTTTTTTCCCTTATTTAGGGGTTATACCTGCCCGGGAAAAACAAAAAACGGGATCGGTAGGTATTAGAGGACAGAACATTAGGGACAATTAAATAATATATGATTTATAATTTATTATTTATTTAGGTAAGTATAATCTTAAAATTCCATAAAGAAATTAAATATATGCAAAGTTTTGATAAATTTAAACTGATTTTTTTAAAATTAATTTTTAATCTAAATATCTAAATCAATTCTGTTTACTATCAGGGGTCATCATTGAGATTAATAACAAGGGGTTTTGGGGGTTATTTGGGAAAAATGAAAAATTTTCAATATTTATAATGTGCTGTAGTAAATTTTTCCAGCTCTTAACTGGTATGTTTTTTAATTTTTCTTTTTATCAAATTTATAACAGGGGACTTAAAGTAGGTGTAATTTTTTTTTGCTCTGATCTTTGATTTTTTTTTTTCCCCAAAATTTTTTCCATGAGGTTAAACATACAGTGATACGGAGGAAGCCGGTGACAGTATGCCCAGCCTGTTCAGCCAGTTCCCCTTTTCATTTGGGGTTTTTAAATTTTTAAAAAATGAATTTAGGATTCCCAAAAAAGTTTTTTTTTTGCAACGGAATTTAAAATAAATATCATTTTCTAACAAATTTTCCCGGGGTTTCCCCTTTTTTTAAACTTGATGAAGCTGGTTTTTGTGTAGCAGACGGCTGTGGTAGCTTGCGTTATCCATGACAAAAAACACTGTTTTTTGGGAAATTTTTTTTTTAAAATATAATTTTGAAACCATTTTTAAAAAAATTTTGCACTTTATCCTCATGATTCCCCAAGCTAAATCCTTAATATCCTTTGCAGACAACAGCAAAGAAGTTTGGGACAAATCCGTCTTCTGAATGGGGTTTTTTTGGGGGTTGCTTTTTTCCTTTTTTTGAAGGTGCTTTCGTCTGACAGTTTTGACGGAATCAACCCGTCCTTTGGATACTGTGTCGTGTGTATTTTAACCATGTTTCATCAAGGTAAATTATGGATCTGTTTTCAACCTATATTTTTAAATTTTTTTTTGAAGATAATTAAATCTCTAAGTGCAAAAATTTGGGATGCCATTACTTTTTTTTTTTTATCTATTTTGGGGTTTTTTTAAATCCCATTTTACAAAAAACCCCCATGGAGGGTGGACGGTTAATATTTAAGGGGGTTTTCCCCGTCTTCGTCTAGCTTTTTTTTCAATTTATCCAAGGTAGCAATAATTCCGCCATAAAGACAATATTTTTTCCCTTTTTTTATTAGGTCCTGATTACTATTGTCAAAAAGGTGAGATTAAAAACCCCTTTGGTTTTTTTTCCTTTTTTTAAATTGAGAATAATAATACCCTTTTTATCGATGATATTGGATTTTTGGAAGGTTTGTGACGGGTTTTTTTTTAAGCTTCTTGTTTAATTTAGACCCTAGGGGATTAAAGTTTCATACACATTTTTCACAATCTGTTTTACATCTGATGACAAATAATTTCGACGCGACAAAGTTATATTCTCGAAAAAAAACCCTTTTTGGGGAAAACGCATAGTACAAACGGTTATTTAACAATGCCACTAAAATATTAGCCAAAAGGGGTTTTTATGCCTAATGGTTTATACTAAAAAACCGGCCCCCCCCCTTTCCCAAAAAATGGGTTTTCCCAATAACAATAGGTAATAAAATGTTAAAGGTTTTTGGGGTATGGTCCGTAAAAAAATCATAACGAAAACTTTGAGACAGACTATAATTGTGTTTGATTGTTGAAAAATGAAAGTGATTGTTTTTTTGAGTTTTTGACTTCAAAAAAAATTTAAATGGCAAAAATTTTTTTTAAAAATATAGAAATTTTTTAAAAATTTTTGGGGGCTTGACTATAAAATTTAATCAAATTCACAAAGAAAAAAAACAACGTAAATAAAAATACACCTAATGTATATTCTTAGTAACTGATATTACTTAAAATAATAAATTAAGAAAACAGAACATTTAAATTGAATTTTTATTGAAGATGACCCTACAATGAGGAAATTTCTGGCAACAAATGCTACTGCATTAGACAGGATAGTCCAGTAACTGAAGAACTGAAAGTACCCAAAGCTGTAAATAAATCTGTACAGTTTTCATTAGGGGATGCTCTTTGCGGATGCTTTCGAGCGAAAAAGTTTATCACGATTCCGACGTGGAAACCCGCTGAAAAGGCCCCCCCAAAGTCCCAAAAATAGCAAAAATCTGCCAAAAAAAGGTTTAAAATTTTTTTTCAAAAGAATAAAAAACTACAACAATGGCTTTCCTTTTTTTCCCCCACACCAATATTTTTCAAAATAGATGTGGTGTTTCTAATCAATTTCTGGTCAAGGGTTTTTGGGGAAAGTTTGTTGACCTTTTTGTTGGACTTTAGATATAAAAGTAGATGGTGCCAGCCCTTTTTCAGTACTTGCTTAATTACAAGGGCTAAAAAATGAAAATCAGGGCACCAATGGCCTTTTTTATCATGTGACAAGCGAAAAGGGGGCGCCATGTTGAAACAGCGGAATTAAAAAATTTCATACTTTTTTTGATCGACAATGGCGGGGGAAAGCTTTTTTTTCCCCCCAAAAAATTTTTACTAAAAAAAACTTTTATGGTGCTTCACTGATTTATAATAGACCTGTCTAATAAAACAGCTGATTACGGTAAACAAAAATTTCTGGAGGACAAAAAAACCCGCTTAGAATTTCCTGGGTGCATTGTCCTGTTTTTTTGTGATTTTTTTTTTTGGGTTTCAAGTAGTTTGGGGGCTTTGGGGTATTTTTTTTTTATTTGGGGGGCTTAGTAATGGTACTTATAGAGAATCAATCATGAGCGACTATTTTGTGAAGCTACGGTGAAAACGGATTTTAAATCGATACAGACAAAAGCTCTCCGGAATTAATTTTGTGGATCCGTTTTTTTTTAAAAGAGTCATTTAAGTATAAACCTGCTGATTTTCCCCCCGTTACTCAAATGGATATTGTCTGCTATTTAGTGCTTAAACAAGTTTTATTATAAAACAAAGGAAAGCCATGTGTTTTAAGTTCCTGCACATAGTGTGAAGTTTTTAGATGCAAAAATTTTTTAAAGAAACAAGGTGCTTTAAAAAAATTTAAAAACCCAAATTAAAAAACCATGTTAAATTTAAATTGGATTTTAAATATTACTTTGTAGAACATAAGTATTGAACTGTGTCGAAACTTAACCGTGTTTCGGATGTGTGGTCTCGTCACTTGTTAATTTTACATTTTAAGTGGTGTTAGTTTTAAATAAAATACTTTTTACTATTTTTATTTAGGTTTTTTGCTTGTAAAGGAACACCTGTACCCGATTATTAGGTTTTAAAGACAATTGTAGTTACCACTAGACACACAGAACAATGTAAAATGTTTGGTAATAGGTTTAAAGCCGCTTGCTGAGATTCCTTGAGGAGGTCCATCCGGGAATATACGTGCACACGCTGCTGTAAAACGAACATTTGTTGCCAAACCAATAAAGAAAGGAAAGTAGGAATTATTTCTGTCGAAAAAGGCTTCGAATTGACATTCGTTTTAATAAGCTTAATCTTGTTTTTTTATTTATTAAATATTAAAAATTTAATTATTTAAACTTGTACTGTGGGAAATTATTTTCTAAAATATATTTATACCTAGTATAAGAATATACGTTGGTAAACATGATTTCAAATTTTTACAAATTCTATTTTTTTATTATCAGACATCCCTACATAATAAGAAATGTTTGTAAAGGCTCACCTAAATTTATTTAATTTTTTTATAAATAATATCCAAATAAACGCAAGTATTTTTTAGTTTATTGCTATTTGTAAATAAAGTAAAAATTTTGAAATTTTTAAATCAAAGAAGAAAAATTTTTTTTTAAATAAAAAAAAAACGTTTTTGTTTAATTCATAAATTCGTATTGCCATTTATGCGTTGGGATTTTTTTTGTGTTTTCCTGTGGTAATTTAAATTTGTATTTTTGTTAAAATGTCGGAAAATCTATGTCAATATTATGACTGCCGAGTGAGTCGAAGAGCAGATAAAGTTAGGCTTTTTCGTTTTCCCTACAAGAATGGTACACTATGTAAGCAATTGATTATAATCTGTGGTAAGGATTTATCTATGTATATTAAAACTATTTTAACTTATAAATATCTTATAATTATATGATCGACACCTAAAATTTAATAGGTGTTTAGAGTAACCTTTTGATAGTTGTTATTAATTCAAATATTTAATATTTAAAAGAGTGACCGCAAAAATTGCTTAAAAACTACCTGTTTTTTTTCACAATTCATTAAGGAAAGGCAGTGCTTTTCGTTTTTTGCAAATTTTTAAAAAAACACTTCTATTTAGGGGTTGGAAAGATGCCAAATCTAAAACATTGCAAAAATACAGTGGTATTAAAAGTTATTTTTACTGCAATTTTTGTTTCAAATGGACCTTGAAAAAATGAAATAATACAATTCCATCCCTGCGAAGGTTGTGGTTAGTGAACTATGTATATTTATATACCTTCTTATCTAGACAAGTTATTACAACTGACCACAACTTACTACAATAGGCAAGTAATCCACTAAAATTATTATTTTATAATCACAATTATTTCGTGGGAACAAAAAACAATAATAGATAGACTTTAGGTTAGCCCAAATCAATTATTTTTCTAAAAAGTTTCACTTTAGAAGAGAGTTAGTTTTAAATATCCTTTTATAATACAAAATTAATAAATAATTCTTAAAATCTTATAAATTAATTAGGTATACTTTTAAATTTATGTAGTATCTCTAACAAATTGGGGAAAAAGATCAGAAAGGGCAAAAATTAACTATTTTTTTAATAAATTTTTAAGTTTTTTTGACCTAAATGAAAAATGTTAGAATTTTTTTCTAAAAATAGTAATTGGAAATGGGGCATGAGAAGTTAAAAGATATATTCAAGAAAATAGACAGTCTCTGCTTAATAATTTTAAGTTACTTAACCAAAAATGCCTTGTTTAAATTAAAAAAAAATATATAAAATCATGTACAACTTTAAAAATTAAAACAGATTTTTTGGACATGTCTAATAATGAATAAATGTATATGATCAACCACCCTTTTCTAAGGGTAAAACTTTTATCAGTAAGAAAAAAAAGAATGAAATTTAGCTTCTACAAAAAAATCTTAGCTTTGTATTTTTTTGATCCAAAATATAAAAAGCAGGGTGTACCTAGATTTTTTGAGATCACTTTAACCAAACCACCCCTGCAAAAAGGGGAAAAATTCATCTCCTAAAATTAAGAAAATTCCACTGTTATATTTGAGATATTCCAAAACATCCAAATATATTTTTTTATATTTTAAAAGTTTTATATGATTTTATGCATTTAAAGGGGTAAATTTCCCCTCAAGGTAGCTTTGATTGAAATGAACTCCCAAAACATTTCTATTTTTAAAATGGGATGAAAAATAAAAAAAACCTTTTTGCATAAGCAAACGTTTTATTCAATTTTTATGATAAGGGGTTTCTTTACCTTTAATTTTAGGAGTGGTTTATTATCAAAACTCACTCTAAACTGTCCATCATATTCGAAATATCTTAAAACAAAAGTTGTGGTTAGTTTTGGGGGGGTGGTTTACAACTTTAGGGATGAAAATGTATTATTTATTTTTCTAAGGTCCATTTGAAACAAAAATCTAGTGGAAAAACTTTAATACCCTACAATTTTTGCAATTCTTCAGATTTGGCGATTTTCCAACCCCAAAAGGGGGTGATTTTTAAAATTTAAAAAAAAAACGAAAAAAATTTCATCTTAATTTTTGCGACGAGTAATTTAGTATAAAATTATATTTGCATTTTTCACCTCTGTAAATTGTGAAAAAAGTTGTTTCGGTTACTTCTTATGATTACAAACAAGGTTCTATATTTATTTTAGGACTGAAATAAATTTAAAAAAATTAAGTTTCGGGGGGATTGGCGCCCCCCGAAATAGGGCCATTTAGGTCGCCTTAATTTTAATTGGATAGTAATTTTTTTCTTATTGAATATTTTATATTCCTGCCTAAATAATCGGTATATTTAACTATGCACTTTTCTGAAATGGATAAGATTAAAAAAAAGTGAAAGTAACAGGGCGCGGGATTCGAATACTCCATGTTTGTACTGCAAAATCGTTTAAATTGAAATTATCTGCTCCTTTCTCGAGATTTACAAAAAAATCTTTTAAATTTTATAGAATTTTTTTTTTATTTTAAAAATAAAAATGCATTCTTTAAGTTTCAAATTTCTAGTAATTTGTTTATATTCCACGTGTAAAGACAAATATTTAATTTTTTAAATATCAATTTTAAGTTTAACAAAAAATTTAAAAAACTTTTTTATCGAAAATTAACATTTTTGATTTTCTTATTACTTTATTTTCGATATCTTAAAAAATAAAAATATTTGTCAAATTAAAAACATATTCATGTTAATTTTACATCCCAAAAAGTGGGGTCGATTTTACACAATTACCAAAATTTTAGAATAAAAAATTTTCTTTTATATCGTTCTTATTAAATAGGTTTTGCGTAATATTTAAAAACTATACAGTTTAGACCCCAAACCCTTATACTATGTAAATAAAGTTATATAATAAAAGTACAATAAATATAAAAGATATGGAGATTTTTTTATTATAACTGTATAAGATTGCTCAAAAAGTCTCTCTTTTTGAAAAAATTATAGGACCTGTAATTTGATTTATTTATTAGGTTTAATAATTTTAAATATTTTGAGACTTTTCCTTAACCCCAGCTCACTAGCCAATCTATAGAAAATTTTAGTTCCTTTCAGGACTTTTTGAAACACTCTGTATTTACATTTCATATTAAATGATGTCCAATTGCACAATTATTAACTTTTCTTTCATACAAAAGGTAAATTCAAAAAAAACTCTAATGTTATTTTATATTAACAATAAAATTTATTTATTTACTAACAGCGGTTGTACTGGCCAGCGTACCAGCCTCTCAAAATTCCTTACGAGGAATTTTTTTGCATATTAGATTTGTATGCGGTTTTTGATTGGGTTCGTATGAGCGGGAACAAACTTAATAAACAAATTTAGTTAATGGGAAATGAAAAAATGGATTTCTGTATTAAAAAATGTTTTTTAATTTACAATTATATATTTTTTTCAATTATAAACTATAAAAATGCATTCTAAAATTTATTTTTCTAATGCACAACTGCAGTTTTTCATTTCCTTTAAAAAAAAATTTGTTCACGTTTTTAGAGGTTCATACGAACCGAATACAAAAAACCCCATTTATAAAAACCATCTTCAACCAAAATTCATCGTTTCCTCGACAATATCTGTGCAAAAAGCAGTTTGTTTTTTTTGCAACATAAATATGTGCGAAGGGCCTACGCTTTAAATAGACCATGGCAAAGGGGAAAAAAACGGCAACGCTGAGAGGTACCCCAGCAGGTTTAAAAATTTAAAATTCTAATAAAATTTATTTTCGGCAAAAAGTATTTATACAAAGAATTGGGTCTTAGTGGTAACTACAATTGTCTTTGGTTTTGTTTATATGTGGGTTTTTGTTAAATAAAATTAAATATAATAGAAATGTATATAATTTTAATAGGTATTTAGGTTATAAAGTAAGTTTTTTTCAATGAATATTTCATGGCCTATAGCTTATGAATGAGGCTATAAAGTAATGAGAACACTAAAGATAATATACTAATTTCAAAAAACTTTTTTATTGCTTCTAAATGGTATTGGAGAATTTAATTTTGTGTTTATTTGATTCTTAAAAGCCTGTAAAAATAACAGACTTGACCATTACATCATTAATGACACAAGTGCAATGTCATGTTATCTGTTGGTATTTTGATGTAATGATCGCTGCAAATGTATACCCTATTCTAGTACACTTTTCTGGTCTGGTACAATAAAGTAGTACTATATTGTAGTACCTACCATATAATTAAGTAACCCTTTATATCCCTAGGTAGGTAAGTAGGTTTAAAGTGAGTGGACTTTTACGCCTCCACTGCGACCGCTTTGGTCTATTGTAGCTCACACCTTTTTATTTTTCTCCCAATAGGATCAGACTTCTAATGAACCGATATCAGATTGGGAGACAGAGTTCTAACATTTTCCTCTTACTCATGTCGCTACCGGAATGACACAATATGTATTCTGGTGTCCCTGTCTCCTGGAAGTAGACGAGCAGACGATTAGATCCGTCATGCCCTCCTCTGCCGGTCTAGTGATATGGGTAGCTACCAGGTCCTTGTTACAGGAACCAGATGTTTCTTCTGAGGCCCTTTCTTGGCCTTTCCTTTTGAAACCGGTCCAATGTGCTTTCTGTTTAAAGCCCCTAACATATATAATAGACCGTTTATTATTAAGAGGATTCATACTGCTGTTTACAAGCTAATTTCTTTTAAAGAATGGCACCAAAACTAACGAACGAAACTAAACAAAATTTTGAATATATTCCAATTATATCGACAAATGAGGGAAAGGTATTAAGAAGTACCATCTTTTAAACTTTTTTGTTTTTGTTATTGTATAATATTTATATTTTTTAAAATACTTTCCCTCATTATTTACCATTTTCCATTTATGAAGGGTCCAAAATTTTAAATAAACCCTAGTTTTTTGACAATTTTAAATTACGTAATTAATAAATTTGGGGGAAAACGAAGCCCATAGATTATGAATACATCTTGGCAACCGCAAGCTTATAGGATACCGGCGCGGTGACATCGGGGCGATTTTCATGTCTATTTTTAGCAGATTGAATAATATTTAATATTTTAGTGTGTTAATGTTATTTGCATTTTTAAAGATGGAACGGACTAAAAATAAATATATCACATATATAATATTATCGTTATGAAAGGTTTACAATTAGGGTTTTCATAATTTATTAGAGTGATGTCCGGACAGTCCATCAGATCCTAGGATAAATAGCGGCGATTTTGGCCATAAAAATAGATGAATTGATGGATCATCATTTTTTTTAATTCTTTGTTTTTACGGCGAATTCATGGTGGTAATAGCAAAAAAAATATTTCAATTAAAAAATCAACTTTGAAAGTTCAAAATCGTTATTTTTGCAAATAATCTTAATAATAACTTTTATTCTCATTGTATTTAAGATTTTTTTTTTTTCGCTTTGTTTTTTTATTAAAAAAAAAAATATATATATATATATATATATATATATATATATATATATATATATATATTTTTATATTTTTATATATATATATATATATATATATATATATAATATATATATATATATATATATATATATATATATATATATATATATAATATATATATAGAGTAATAATATATATATATATTAATATATATATATATGAAAAACACAAAAAAAGATAAAATAGAAATCTATATTTTCGCCGCATCGTCGCATGAACA